>VDFB02024015.1:57206-150565 GCA_007258455.2 Sequoia sempervirens
GCATTCAAAATGGTAGGTTAGCAGACTAAAGTTGAGAATCAAGAAAGAAGAGAGGACAACCATTAAAGATTAAGGGAAGCAAAGAAGATGGGTAAAGATGAGGATGAAGAATAGAGGAAAGGAGGCATCGAGCAAATCAGGCCTAGAATATTAAATTTTATTATTTGCTTGTAACTAGTAGTTCGTGTATTTCAAGAAGAGAACAAGAAATAAAATGTTCCTTGTGAGTTCATGTTGATTGGTTGTTATATCAATGTCATGTGGATCATATGGTTATTTTTTATAATTTCATTTTATGGTTAAGTGTTTATCTTTGAATTACTATCGCATGTCATGAGCAAGATAACTGTTTGTTGTTCCCGTCGCTAATGCAATAGGAAGACTATGCAAGTGAATGATGTTGTCTGTAGCTTTGAAAACCTCTACAAGATTACAAATCAGACCTAGAGCCTATGTGGTAGAGAGGGGTGTGCCATGACCTAAGTACATTTATATTCTTTGCATTTAAATTGACATTGAAATGACATGCAACTGGTGATAAAATCTTGTTTACCTACTTTATTACATTCAAAGATGTTTGTACATAAAATCAAAAAGTATGGATAGAAGCAAAGATGAAAATGCAACCTTTTTCTTTCTTTTTTTTCTTTAAAGTTGCGACTAGAATCCTAAATCATTTAATGCTTTCTCCCCTTTGAAATTTGTTGTATTGGCTACTTCCCAATTTCAATATAGAAAACAAGTTCTTTTTCTTTAAAGATGGATTTTTATTTTTTTATCCTCACAAATCATCTTCAAAGTCTCTCACTCAAGATAAGTTTACTTCTTTATTTTATACTTCCTTTTTGTAAAGGCTATTCTACTGATTGGAATTAATTGGAAATGGCATAAACATAGCTTGGATCACTATAAATATATACTCATCTCATAATATTGTACTTTAGTGACCTTTCTATGCAATGGATCAAAATTTCCTATTAAACAGTAGGCGCCCACTTTGAGAAATCAAGTCATTTGTATGAGCTTTCACTTAGGACAGGACCCTATGGTTAGATCTTTCAGCCAAACAATTTTGTCTTTGGGCAGTTTGGTGCCAAAAATAATTGGGCTAATGGCCATTACACTAACGGTATCTAGCTCATTGATGTAGTCTTGGAAATCATGTGCAAGGAGGAATGGGATCCATAATGGGGATGATGTTGATATCGAAGATAAGAGAGGAGTATCTCAACCGCATGACACTCAATTTCTTTGTGTTTCCTTCTTCAAGAAAGTGTCGAACATAGTTGTGGATCCCAATTGAAGGAGTTGGTCAATTTTTTTATTCAAGCATTGTTTTTTCCTTTCTTTAGGCTTGGTTTATGTCAAATTTTTCTCTATCCACAAAAATCACATAGAGCTACTACTCTGTTTCCCCAAAACACAACAAGGGAGTACACAAAATGTGAAATAACCAAAAACAAATCAAGGAGACATGTGAGCTTTTTTTCTATTCATTAAGCTGGAAATAGAAATACATGTAAGACTGAACATAAAACTCAGAAACTAAACTCAAACTATAGACTTCTAACTTCTGGGAGCTTCATGAGTTGCTCAACCAAACACACAACAAACTTCAGGAGCTATTAGGAGCCCAATTGATAGGAGCTACACAGAGCTCTTCAAGAGCAATCACTGTTCAATAAAAAATAAATAGTTTTTCTTCTTGAGGAGCTTTCAAAAGCTCACACAAAAAACATTCTCTGTCTATAGACTGTTGTTGCACAGAAAAATCTTCAACTCCAACTGGGTCTTCTCAACTAATAGAATAAAACTGCCTTCATTCCTTTTGTCTTCCAAACATTCCCGCTCAAATTTGAAATCACCTACTAGCATTGAATTGGAATTCACAAATTCCTAACTTCATTAATTCTATTGCAGTCTTCAGGTGCATGTCAGGAGCAAGTGGGGAAGGCAATCCCCAAAACAATCTTTCAATTATAGGCATCAAATGCCCCTAATAGGTAGGTGCCAATAGGAAGAGGCTCAAGAGCTTTGAATTTTCCAACACTCCCCCTTGGTCATGAACCAACAAATAGGATCAATCTAGATCTAAATCAACAATTCCCAATCTACTCTTCAGGCGCTCGAAACTATCCTTGCTCAAAGGCTTGGTGAGTGTGTCTGCTAGTTATTGCTCAGACCTGCAAAATGCCATTTTAATTTCACCATTCTCAACCAATTCTCTGATAAAATGATACCTAATTTCAATGTGTTGTATTTTCTTCTATATACTCAGCCTCTATTGTAGATAGGGAAATGATAGGTTCTTTCTTGGAAGCCCATGAAATGAATCCCAAACCCGAATGAAACACATAGCCTAATGTGCTCTTCCTATCATCCAAACTTCCTTCCCAATCACTGTCTTTGTATCCAACCAGCCCAAAAACATTTATTGTTGTGTACAAAATGCCATATCCTTTTTTGTCTTTCACATACCTTAGGATTCTCTTACCCTTTTTCCAATGGGTATCTCGTGGAGTCTCCATAAACCTGGAAATAAGACTCACAATGTGCATTAAATCAGACCTAGTTGTTGTTAAATACATTAAACTCCCAACCAAACTCTTAAACAAGTTCAGATCCACATTTTTGTTGCAATCTTCCTTGCTCAAATTCAAACCTATGGTTGTTGGAGTTGGGCAGACTTGTTTTCAAGCATCCTAAATCTCTTCAAGATCTCATTTGCATATTTTTCTTAAGAGATAAATATACCATCATGCATTTGTTTTACTTCTATGCCTAGAAAATATCTCAAGAGACCTAAATCTGTCATTTCAAACTCTCTTTTCATGGCCTTTTAAAAATCAGCAATGAGGAAATCATCATCCCCAGTAAAAACTAAATCATCTACATACAAGACAACAATCAAAACCTTACCATTTGCTTCCATGATGTAAAGAGTGGGCTCGCCATTGCTTTTACTAAAGCCATTACTCATCAAATATGAGTCAATCTTCTTGTACCATGCCCGTGGATCTTGCTTCAGCCCACAAATAGCCTTCTTTATCCTATACACCTTGTGTTCTTGACCCATAACTTAATATCCGAAAGTTTGCTCCACATAAACCTCTTCTTTCAACACTCCATTAAGGAAGGAAAACTTCACATCCATTTGAAATACCTTCCACATGTCCTGGGTTGCAATTGCTATGACTACCCACACAATTTCCATCCTTGCAATGGGGGAAAATGTCTCATTATAATCTCTCCCAAACTGTTGGTTGTATCCCTTGACAACTAATCTTGCCTTATGTGGGTCTATCCTTCCTTCAGTATTGCACTTGGTCTTGTAGACCCATTTCACCCCAAATAACTTGCTTGTTGGGAGGAAAATATGTTAACTCCCATGTGTTGTTCCTCTCTATTGCATCTATCTCCTCATCCATTGCCTCACACAATTTCTCCTCTTTCACAGCTTCTTCAAAATAAACTGGATCACCATGAGAAAATAATGCAAAATTCACACTCTCATCAAAATATTCATCATACCTTTCTCTCTGGTAGATCTCCCTTAGACTCTTGGTCTTCTTTGGCATTAGGGAGGTGAGAGGTGGTTCTGAACTTTCACTATTGTTGTTGTGCTACTAAACAGGTAGGTTTAGGAACTGTCAGGAGCTTTTAGGAGCTCTTCTAGACCTTTCAGGAGCCAATCTTCTAGAGCTTTCAGGAGCCAATATTTTGGCTATCTCTGGATGCTTTCCTTTCTATTTGATCACTTCAAGAGATTTTAGGAGCTATTAGGAGCTTTCAAGAGCTTGACCAATAGCTTTAAGAGCCAATCATATGGCTAACTATAACTATCTTGCTGACTATCTTCTGGCTTCAGGAGCCATCAGGAGCTTTCAGGAACTCTTAGGAGCTCTTCAAGAGCTCGACCGATGCTTTTAGGAGCCTCTGCAGACTCATCTTGCTAAACTTCATCTTCTATTTCTACTTCTTTGGGAGCTGTCAGGAGTGGTTTTGAGTTGTCAAAATCTATCACTGTATCCCATGAGTTGTCATCTAGGAACTCCACATCCCTACTAATGACTATCTTCTTGTTGACTGAATTGTATAGCCAATAGGCTTTGGACTCTTCACTATAGCCTGTGAAAATGCATTTTTCACCCGTCATCCAATTTTTGCCTTTTTTCCTTAGGCATGTGTGCATATGCTACACACCCGAACACTCTCAAGTGCTCAACTGTCCACTTGCGTCTTGTCCATGCCTCTTGAGGTATCTTTTCACGGACTTCCTTTGTTGGACTTCTATTAATCAGATAAATGGTTGTTGCTATAGCCTCTCCCCAATATTTAGTTGGGAGTCCCTTTGCTTTCATCATGCTCCTTTTCCATCTCAACAATGGTCCTATTCTTTCTCTCAGCCACTCTATTTTTCTACGGAGTATAATTGGTTGTAAGCTCCTTCTTGATGTCATTTTACTTTCAAAAATTCACAAAAAAATTAGAGGTATACTCTCCTCAACGATCTAACCTTAGGACCTTAAGTGCGTGCATACATTAAACTACCGACAGCACTAGCATAAGGAACTTTAGACATTTCATCAATATCATAATCCAATTTTTGACACATGTCTAAACTAAACTTAGTACCAACAGGAAATGGAATATTTACTGGTTTATAGTCCTGCATATTAAACCTTTGCAAAATAGTGTTAACATACTTACTCTGACTAAACCAAAGCTTTATGTGAACCTGATCCCTAATGATTTCCATCCCAAGAATATATTTAGCATCCCCTAAATATTTCATATCAAATGTTCTAGAAAGCTGAGTTTTAAGTTCCCTAATCATTTCCTTATTGTTACCAATGAACAACATATCATCCACATATAAGACAATAATCAATATCTGATCATCAATAACTTTAGAATAAACACAGTGATCCTATTCACTTCTAAAAAAACCCATATTTAATGAAAATGCATCAAACTTATGGTACCACATCCTAGGTGACTATTTAAAACCATATAGAGACCTTTTTAACATCCAAACCAAGTGTTATTCTCCTTTCACAACAAAACCGTCAGGTTGTTGCATATAAATTTCTTCCTCTAGATCCCCATGCAAGAAAGCAGTTTTAATATCCATTTGTTCTATTTCTAAATCATAAGCAACAACAATGGATAAAAGGAATCTAATAGAAGTTAACTTAGCAACAAGAGAGAATATTTCACCAAAATCAACTCCCTCTCTCTAGGAGTAGCCCTTGGCCACTAATCCGGCCTTGTACCATTCCAACTTATTGTCTGCACCAAACTTTTTTTATATATCCACTTACAACCAATGGCCTTTCTTCCTTTGGGAAAACTAACAAGATCCTAGGTGTCACAAGTTTTCAAAGATATAATCTCATCATGCATGGCCTGCATCCAAGACTCATGGTCTTCTGAAGAGAGAGCCTCCCTGAAAGATCTAGGTTCATCATCAATACATAACAAAGCAAATTTACAACGAAAATCAGGTGGGCTATACTTGTCAACTGAATTTCGTTGTCTTGTGGATCTTCTCAAAGGTGGAGTAAGAGGTTCCTCCTCATGTTCATTCTCATTGTTTTCAACTTCTTTTGTTACAACAGATTCTGAACAGAACTCTCTTCCTCTTCTCCATCTTCCTGTCCATCTCTCTATTCTTCCACATGTGCATCTTCTTGCTTACTTTCAAAATGCATTGTCTTTGAATTTTCCTTTGGTTGCACATCTTCAGAGTTAGCTCTAAATACCCTAAAAATGTCATCTTTCGTGTTAGTGGATTCCAAAGTTTATAACCTTTAACATTTTCACCATAACCAAAAAAAATGCATCTATGAGATTTGGGATCCAATTTAGGCCACTTCTCTTGAGGCACATGAAAAAAAGCCTCACAACCAAAGACCCTTAAATGTGAAACTGAAGGATTTTTACCAAACCACATTTCATAAGGAGTTTTATCAACAAGAGCTTTACAAGGAGATCTATTAATTAAATAACAAGTAGTACCAACAGCTTCTTCCCAAAAGCATTTATCTAACTTAGCACTACTTAACATGCTCCTAGCTCTTTCCATTAATGTACGATTCATTCTTTTTTCTACCCCATTTTGTTAGGGTGTGTAAGTTGTAGTCTTTTGCCTAACAATTCCTACATGTTTACAAAACTCATCAAATTCCTTAGAACAATATTCACCCCCATTGTCAGATCTCAATACTTTTATCTTATAATCTGTTTTTTTTTCAACTAGTGCCTTAAATTCCTTAAATTTGGTGAAAACTTCAGATTTTGTATGGATAAAATAAATCCAAGTATATCTTGAGTAATCATCAATGAAGGAAACATAATAACGAGATCTACCCAAAGAATTTGTATCCACTGGACCACACACATCCAAATGAATTAGTTCTAGAAATCCATTAGCTTTATTAGTTCCTTTAGGAAATGATGACCTGTTTTGTTTACCAAACACACAATCCTAACATAAATCATTTTTACCAACATAATAATCAAAAATACCGTCTACTAGTTTCTTATCAAGAATGTTCCTAAGACATTTTTCACCAATGTGACCCAATCTATGGTGCCACAACATACATGCATTTTCAGTGCTAGTTACAAAAGAGGAGTTACATAAAGTAGAGGCATGAAGCGTAAATAAATTCCCTGTCTGAGATCCTTTAACAACCACCAAACTTCCCCTTATCATCCTACAACCAGACTTGTCAAATGTCACATGCATCCTAGAATCATTCAACTTGGAAACCGAAATTAAACTCTTTGTAAGTCCTGGAATATGTAAAACATCATCAAGGATTTTAACCCTACCATCACTTAAACACAACTTTACCTTTCCTTTACCTATAATCTTTTGTGAGCTATTGTCACCCATGAAGACCTCTCCACCATCATATTCTTTGTATGTAGAAAACCACTCCTTATGAGGAGTCATATGGAAGGAAGCGCCTGAATCAATAAGCCAAGAATCATTACAAACTGTGTTAGCTGAAATAATGAAAACATCAGAATCATCGTTATCAGAGGACTTTTCTATGGAGGAATTTTCATTGTTTTTCTTGTTTCTACATTCCTTCTTCACATGTCCCCGTTTACCACAACTCCAACACTTCACTCTACTCTTTCCAGGGGTCTTAGATCATCCTTTAGACTCTTATCCCCTTTTGGCTCTTTCTCCTTGGGCCTACCTCACACATGCAAGGCATCTTGGGAGCCACTACACATGGTATTTCTCCTCATCTCCTCTAAAAGAAGTATGGGAATAATATTATCCATCTTAGGTTCTATACCACCACTTGTTATAGCAATAATTAAATTTTCCCAAGATTCTAACAAAGAGAAAATCAATAAAATGCATTTATCCTCATCTTCTATTTTAACATCAATAGATACAAGCTGACTTATAATCAAATTAAAAGCATTCAAATGTTCAACAATAGATTCACCATCCTTCATCTTTAATGAATATAAACATCTTTTGAGATACATCTTGTTAGAAAAACTCTTAGTTTGGTAAATTTCACCTATCTTCCTCCAAAGCTTGTATGTTGTGTCTTTTGAAGAGACATTCAGGAGGACAAAATCTGTGAGACACAACCGATAATCCCTTGAGCCTTCTTGTCTACCTTATTCCAATCTTCATCGAACAAGCTTGAAGTAGATGGCTTCTTCTCAATTGAAACTGGTAACCACTAATGTCTCTCCTCAAGAAGATCCTCCACTTTCAAATTCCACATCTCATAACTAGTTCCATTGAACTTCTGAATATCTAGACGAGAGGTGGAGGCCATGGTATGCAATCTTTCACAAATTTACAAAACCCACAACACAAAAGCTCCCACCGCAGCAAAAAACCTTCAACACTTTAAAAGGAAAGTGTCCCTTCCTTAACATAACCGTTAGCTCTGATACCACATGTTGATAATCAAGGTGAAGAAAGCTTCCAATATGAACTTAAACGAGTGAATGCAAATCTGAAATATGTAGATTAATCTTAGCCTTAGTGTAAAGAAATAATGAGAGAGAGAGATAGAAAAATCATAACACATGCAACAACAGATTTACGTGGAGAAACCCCGAAGGGAAAAAACTCCACCACCGAAAGAGAGGAAAATATATTACTAATAATCTCAAATATTACATGCAGCAATAAACTTCTCTTATCATTCCCTATAAATCCAGCAACACCCTGTTACCCTGCAAAACTAAATTGAATAACTCTAGCTCAAGGCCCCAATTTATAGAGATTTGTGAGGATGAAAACCACCATGGTTTCACCAAACAATAGGCAGAAATACCACCTCAAAAAATCCATGCCTCCCTCCTTGAAATGGTCAAAAAATACCAAAAATAGCCTCTTACAGATGCTCTTACAACTGTCATAAGGCATCTTTCATGCATGGGTGCTTGGGGTCCAAAAATAGCATATTCTGACATAGGAATCTGTCATAATATCATAGCATCTTATGAAAACTATCATGCATGTCATAGATGCTCTTACAACACCCTATTTTGACCCAACAACCTTATTTTAGAAGATTTCAAGGTGGGAGGCCTAGCTATCTTGTCATTTTCCAAAAGGACAAATGGTAACGGTAACACTACATTTACATTGTCTCTTTCAACACTATTGGTCAAACAATTTCACATCTTATGGGTAAATGTACAAAAAACTTTAGGAGAATAATAAATTAAAGGATTTACAAGGTTGATGACACCTAAATCCTAACATCTTTAGGTGTGAACTGTTGTTCTTCTTGCCTCTTCAGGAGTTAGTCTGAGAGCTACTCGCTCCCTCTTGGTTGTTTTCTCATGTCGAGCTATCTTCTCCAACATTACCACGTCCAGATCTCCCTCTACCTCATCTAGAGTTGTTTCTACCTCTCCCCCTTCCTCTTGCATTTGACTAATCTTTAAAAGCTTGCTCTTGGAAGGAACTTGCAGACCTATTTAGGCATTCATGGGTTTGCAAAGAACCCATCAGCTCATCAACAGACAACGTTGTGAGATCCTTCAACTCTTCAATGGAAATCACCACTGTATCAAAATTTGTGGGTAAGCTCCTGACGATTTTCTCCACAATCCTTTGATCATCAATGATCTGAACATTCACTCTCAACTAGTTTATCAAACCGGAGAGTCTTGTGTGAAAAACTGAGATGGACTCACTCTCCTTCATTTCAAGAGTCTCAAACTATCTTTGAAGCATCTCGAGCTTCACCAATCTGACCTCGCCAATTCCTTTGTATTTTTTCTGGAGGATTTCCCAAGCTTCCTTTACATAGTTATTTGTTGCTATTCTGGGAAAAATGGCCTCTATCAAGGCTACTTCTATCAAACTCAATGCCTTAGCATCTTTCCTCCTCAACTCCTTCAACTAGTTCTTCTGGTTGTTTGTGAGCTCAACATATGCTGCTGGGTCAGCTACATCATTGAATCCATTTACCACAAACTCCCAAAAATCATTAGCGACCATAATGGTCTTCATCTTCTTCGCCCAAACATCATATTTTTTTCCATTAAAGGATGGTGGTTGCTACCAGCTCTTTCCTTCATCTCCAACCATGTCTCCTACACAGAAAAAATTGAATACCCAGAAAAAAAAAATTTCCCTAACTCATGAGGAAATGGGGCTTATGGCTCTGATACCATGTCAAATTTTTCTATATGCACAAAAATCACACAGATCTACTACTCTATTTCCCCAAAACACAACAGGGGAGTACACAAAATGCGTAATAACCAAAAAAAAATCAAGGAGACATGCAAGCTTTTTTTTCTATTCATTAAGTTGGAAATGGAAATACATGTAAGATTGAACATAAAACTCGAAAACTAAACTCAAACTATAGACTTCTAACTTCTAGGAGCTTCATGAGCTGCTCAACTAGAAACACACCAAACTTTAGGAGCTACTAGGAGCTCAACTGACAGGAGCTACACAGAGCTCTTTAGGAGCAATCATTGCTCAATCAAAAATAAACAGCTGCTGTTGTTCAGGAGCTTTCAGAAGCTCACACAAAAAATATTCTCTTTCTACAAACTGCTTCTACACAGAAAAATTCTTCAACTCCAACTGAGTCTTCTCAACTGACAGAATAAAACTGCCTTCATTCCTTTTTTCTTCCAAACATTCCCTCTCAAATTTGAAATCACCTACCAGCATTGAATTGGAATTGAGAAATTCCTAACTTCATTAATTCTATTGCAGTCTTCAGGTGCACGTCAAGAGCAAGTGGGGAAGGCAATCCCCAAAACAATCTTTTAGCTCCAGGCATCGAATGCCCCTAATAGATAGGTGCCAATGGGAAGAGGCTCAAGAGCATTCAATTTTCCAAAAGTTTAAAACCAATTGAATTGTGAAGATTTTGGATTTTTATTATATCCAAGATAGAATTCTTTAGAAAATAAATTGAATTTATTTTCATTCCTCATATAAGTTTCCTCTTCCAAAGATTAATTATGTATCATACAGTCACCAGGAAGCTCTGGTATAGATACCAAGATTCGTCCTCATCCCTTACCCACATGTTTTGGTGATTATATTTATACATAATAGTAAATATCGTTGTTCTTTATACTTGCAATAACATTAGGGTAAATTTGTAGGTGTTTTTTGTTGTTAGTTATATGGAGTCTCCTCAAGATCATTGCTCCAAGCAAGAAAGGGCGGAGGGGGAAATGAATGGTTTGAAGCTTTCCAAATGCAATTACTATGAATGGAGTTATGAGAGCGAGGATTTCTCTGAGACTTTGTTATGTAAGGATGAGGACAACCTTCCTGCAAAATATTGTGTAGATGCTAATCTCATTTTGGACATAATGAAGAGCCTCATTGATGATATCATGTCCACCGAGCAACCTTGCAGCTTGGCCTCTACTATTGTTGATGACTATAATAATACATCTTTGTCCAACATAGATATTGGCCTCTACGCGTGGAGAGATTTTCTAGGGTCTCTACCTCATTATAGGAACGACATCTATAATGGCATTTCTAGCCCAACTTTCCTTTTCTTTTAAGTTAATTGACATAAATTTGTAGCATAGATATTTCCATCAAAGGCGGCTTTGCATCAAGGCCTGGGTGATATGCTCACCAAACATTTTTTCTATGCGGTTAAGCTTTGCAAGTCAAGAGGGTTGGTTGAGATGAGGCCAATCCTATTTATAGATTATCTTTTTTCTTTGTTGTTTTGTAGAAGGGTCCGTACTCTGCTTTGATATATTGAAGATATTAAAATGATAATAATAATGTGGTGTGCAGCCTATCCACCATTATAGGAAGGTTCATTTTACAAGTTGTAGGTGGTAGTATTTTAAGGAAGTACTCTCACTCGACATGGTTTTACAATTTATCTCACTATGAAGATGTCCATGGATTGTATTCTTTAGGCTTATATATCATTAAATGTTGTTATTTTCTTCTAATTCAGCATAATTCTAAAGAGAATTATATTATAATATGCCAATAACGTGCTGATTTTAAACACCCCTCCATCCATAGCACTTGCAACTCCATATTGACAGTACACATTGTCATCCATCAATGTGCGCAAAGGCCAAATAAAAAAAATAGCTATAGTGATTTTGCAATTTGACAATGTCATATAAAAGATATAATGAAAATAGACACCTTCAGAAGGATAACTCTCAAACTATTTTTTATATATTAATATTTAATATATATATATATATATGCTAGTATTAATCTATATTCATAATATAAATACTAAACTTACCAAAAACTGAAAAATGGAAAATGCAAAATGCAAAATCAAAAATAAAAAAATCCAAAACAAAATCAAAACAAGAAAAAACAAATAACTATACAAAAAGGAAAAAATAAAAAACAAAAATCAAAGTTTCAAATAATTTCCAAATTGACTGTAAGTATTTACAAGTTATAATTTATATATCCTTTTTTAATCTGTAGCAAAAAATCTTAAAGCAAACATAAATATTAAATTTCTAAAATAGTAAAAAAAAGTTGTTTCCTTTTTAATAAAGCTGCTGTTAAGTTTTTAATATTTTAATATAAATTAAGTTTCTTTGTTTTCAAGTTCAGAATTTTCAATATATTGAATTGACTGCTGTTTTTTTTTCTCAATAATCTTTACACACTAATTTTAACCTACAATATATCTAAACAAATCTAAATAAAAACTTTTCCATCCTTGCATAGAGGTAAAACAAATAGCATGAGGCACATTTACAATTCATGTGTTATGTAGATTTTATTTAATGATTAAAAAACCAATTCTTAATAAGCACGCAAATAATTTTTTAACTATTTTTCAATTCTCTTATAAAATTTTTTTTTTAAATTCTTAATAAATTGACATTGACTGTAATATATAATACTATACAATACTTCTTAAAAAAGATATCTATATATATATATATATATATATATATATATATTATACAATATTTATATTATAAAATAATAATTTTGAAATGAATAATTATAAACAGAATATTAATATCAATAAAATAATTTAATATATTTTTTGTTTTAGTATAACTGTTATCATTCCTTTTAATATTTATTTTATTCATTAGCTTTATCATCCTTTTCTTTAATTTCTTTCAAAAATTTCTTGTATTTCTTTGCATGGTTGTTTCTTCCAATCTTTTGCTAAAATTTCTAGCCAAAGACGGTGCCTTCCATTTACAAACTCATATTAATTCGTATCTTTTGTCTTGAAAATACAAGTGGGAAATGACAAGGAATTTTTGACTTGGTTGGTTGTCAAAGTACCCATTCATTGTACCAGTGGGGAAAGAAAATGATATTGAAAATGCAACATTGGCCCAATGTATGATTTGTACTTGGAAATGTGGAAGAGATAAGATGTTGCAGCTAAAGATTGACACTATAGAAAAACATATTGGTAAAATTTTATGAAAAAAAAATCATAGACGGAAAGGAACAATCAGTCGTACAATAGAAATCAAAGGAACAATGTCTTCATGTTAGGTATGTCACAAATTATGAAGAGCATCACCAAAAAATGTCAAAGCTTGTTGCATGTAAAGTTACACTTGAGGCTCAATTTGGAAAAGCAATGGAAGTAGCAAATCTGTCAAAAACTGTTCAGATGAGTGTTGTTTTTCATATTTTGTCCAGAGGGCATCCTATGATAGACTACCCAAAATATTCTAGTTTATTATCTTATTTGAATTTTCCTCACTATCCCTACTCACATTGGTCACTAAATGCTAGATGGGAATGGGAAAATTGTCTTGCTGCTATGGAAAAGGAATATTTAAAGGATAAAGTAAAAGAGTCAAATTTCATTGCATTATCTTTAGATGAAGTTACTATGATAGACAATACTTCTTCATGGGTCTATATGCATTTGTATATTGTACAACGACATGTTTTCCAAGCTCATCTTCTCTGTGTTCATAAAATGAAGGATAGTTCAACATCACAAAATATATTTGAACTAGTCAAGAAATCTTTGAATGAAATTGTAGGTATGGATGAGTTGACAATTGCAAAAAATTTGGTGTGTGTAGGAGCTGATGGAGTTGTAGTGATGCAAGGTCAAAGGATTGGTGTTTGCACAAAATTGCAAACTACTTGTGCACCATACATTCTTGGCATTCACTGCATGACCCACATAATGAATTTAACATTCAAAATTGTAAGCAAGTTTCATACAGTATCAAAAGTCAAAAATCTAGTCTGTGAGATCCACACATACTTTTGCCAAAGTCCTAAATGTTTCATAGAATTTTAAAAAATTTCTGAGGGAATAACATGAAGAAACAAGCTTCTCAAGGATGTCGATACCAGATGGATTTCCTTGCATGGACTAGTGCAATGAGTACTTTCAGAATATCAATCCTTGATTGGAGTGATGTACAAAAATCGTAGCATAGTAGACAAAGCTCTTGACCTCTTACATAGGTTAAGCGACATAGAGACACTCTTGACTTTAACTAGTCTTCTCCCCATGCTAGATGTGATGAACAAACTTGTAAAGAAATACCAAGATAGAACTATGTATATTAATTAATATGTCAATCTATGTAAACATACATGCTTTACCCTTGATCATCTATATCTAGATCTAACATAAGATGTCACAAATTATTTCATGTGGCAAAAAATTACCTATTTTAATGATCCTAATAATTATTTATAGTTTAATGCAAGTGGGAACTTATGTATCTATGTACGTGGATATGAGATACAAATATACCAATGTAAGATTGCCAAGCGCTCTAGAAGAGAACTAGTTGTTAACAAGGAAGATTTTAAAGGCATTGTTAAATTTGTTGGTGATAATTTGAAGGAAATTGTAAAATCTCTTTCCTCAAAGATTCGTGAAAGATTCTCTCGACATGAAATACTTGAAGCCTTGAGTATTGTGTATCCTCAATTTTGGGCTAACTGAGATAACCTAGAATATTTTCATGCTCAAGTAAAAATCTTGATCAAACAATTTTCAAAAACTGTAACATACAATGAGCAAAAATAGAAGGAATTTTAAATGAAGCTAAGCTTAGAAAACAATGTAGGAGTTTTGCAATAGCTATGAAGGACTAGTATAAATCCATGGGAAAGGACAAGGCCTTTGTACTGGGATCAATAAAAAAGGTTTGGACAAACTTAAGTTAGAGTGAAATATTGTGTGGTTCGATATCAAAATATTTCAAACTTGTTGATTTATGTCAAACAATGATATTGGGGTTAGTGGAGGATGAGAGAGTTTTCAGTACATTGGGGTTTTTGAAATCAAAGTTAAGAAACAGACTAGACAAGAATTTTGAAAATTGCTTGAGGATGAAAGGAACCACATATAATATCAAAAAATTTCCTTTTCATAGGGCACTTGCAATCTAGAGGTCCACATGTGAAAGAAGAGGGGTCGGGTTGTGCAACACTCCAATTCCAAAGGCTGGTACTGGTGGAACTAGTAGTGGCAGTGGAACTGGGATAGATGACATTGACAAAATACACAATGAATGTTGAATTTGAGACGCAAGCAGAAGAAAATGAAGAGCAGACTCAGAATCAAGATGACTCTTTTACTCTATCTGATGATGAACGTCAGTTTGAGGACCCTGACTTTGTTTGGGAAATGGAAGAGAATTAGCAGTTTTTTGATATTTATATTGCACTTCATGATTCATGAATCAATTTCCATTGTTCCAAACTATAGTTGATGATATTTTATATTGTATTCAATGAAAATTGAAATTGTGAATCATTGCACTTCATGATATTTTATTTTATATTGTACTTCATGAATCATATTCCAAACTTTAGTTGATGATATTTTATTGTATTCCATGAAATTGTGATAATTTATATCTTATATTGTATTCCATGGTATTGAATTTGATATGTCATTCTACATCATTTTTAAAGAACAACACTTATCACACTACTTATAAATTCCTATTGCATTTCCATTCACAAAATCTTTGATAAATAACTAAAAGGAATATTAATCCATTCCTTGAATAGAAGCTAACAGTTCAACATCCATAACTTATAAGCTAACAGAAGCTAATAGTTCAACATAAATAACTTATAAAGGTATCCACACAACTTAAACAATAAAAGCTTAAACTACCAAATAACCTAAATTATACTGAGAAATCCTTACACATCCATCACCATAAAATTTGTATTCATAGATAAACATTCCACAGTAATGAAACTAACCAAAAATCTGTCATTCCAATGATAGATAATCCATGGAAAACTACTCAGCAAAATCACAATAAATCCACATAATACACACCATAACTCAAAGATTATGCATGCATGAACTTCACCATTTTCTTTCTATATTGAAATAATAGAAAAGCAATAAAAATAGCAGAGTTTTTTTTGTCTTGATAATGGTTTCTTGAAGACAGTCATTTTAGAAATTAAAATAAAAAGTCTTTGAAGTATCAAGAGAGCCAAATTAAAGAAAATAACATAAAAAATAAACAGCCCCACTCCTAGCACCGACTCCTTCGCTTTGAATTATTTCCACCTCCTTCTCCTTCAGTAACACCTCACGTTCCTTTACTCTTTGCATGTATTCCTAGTACTTGGTGACAATTGCAATAATGTCCTTGCTCCCTGGCATTGTAGTAATATGTAACTTGGTTCTCCATTTTCCCAAAGCATTTTCAAAATCAACCAACATCTGAGATCTTTTCTCTTCTCCAGATTTATAAGTCTTTAGGTGGATCTACATTCCATTGAGTTTTGAGAAGGACTCCCATGTCACTATAGCAAGATCAACTATTTCTTTATTGAATATATCTGTAAACTTCAGAGAGATCTCTCTTATATCTAGAATCCTTTAATCAAACTCATTAGTAATTTCCACTCTTAGAATATTACAATCTTCTTTAATTTCCACCAACATTTCATAATATTGATCAAGTGTGTAATTAATTTCCTTCACCAAATTATCTTACATATTTAGTTTCCATTCCAATTAATCAGACCAGGAAGGGTGTAGCTCCTTAGGATTATTCACAATTTTCTCACCAATTAATATCTTTAGATCCATAGAGTTCAATTCTTTCATTTCCTGAGAGAGAACATAGAGACTAGTTTGATCTTTTCTGACCTGCTCATCTCCAAAATCCAACCCACTGGGTTCATTACCATGATGATGAGTCTTGATCTCACCACATGTCTGCATCTAACGGTTCTAGTGTAATTATGGAGGTTTCAATTTGAAAATCTAGTGCTTGAGAGATATACTACTGGAATGCAAATACAACTGTCCAAAAATTTATCGAATGTTCATGCTCCATAATGTCGCATGGTCATTGAAACTTGGAACCTTAGAACCAAAGTCTAAAGTTTCAAAGTTTTCAAAACCTCCAACCCACTGACTACAAATATGACCAAGAAAGACTTGCAACTAAGGTTAGGAAAAGAACCAAAACCTCGACTTTAGTGAATTAAGATAGGAAAGGTGGCAATGACGGTGCATTTATGAAGTGAAGATCATGGGTAGATTGGAGCAAGTGGACATGACTGGAGGATTGATGGGTAATTAAGATCGGTACGTGCAAAGTTAGTAAAATTATTACCTCTCAACCCTCGATTAGCGGAGTTAATAATAGAGTTTGGCATGAAGAAGAAGGCACACAGAAAGTCTAAAAGAGTGGTGGTGGTGGCGGTGTAGCTGCAGTAGTTTTCAAATGGAGGCCAACATCAGTCTACATTTGAGGAGGAAATTGAACCCATTTTATGGTGAAACTTCAGACCAAAGATTAATGGGAGGTTGGTACAAAGTGTGCGGATGATTTTGAGGAAATCCTTTGGAAATATAAGGCATAGATACATGACTAAAATGGATGTAAACTCCTTGATTGTAGCATGGGGTTTGCACTTGGGGGAATCAACAACCACAGTGAGAGAAGTGATGGAGATGATTGTGCATAGAGATTTCTTCAAAGGATTAGAATCAATACTTGAATGGGTAGTTCTAGGTGAAGGTTTGGACATCCGGGAAGGCTTTGAAAATGTGGAACTAGAAGGGGAAAAAGGGTGCATCCCTTTCGTGCATTGGCCAGAGGATGAGATTAAAAATTGATGCAAGGAAGAAGCAAGGTTAGGCTAGCAAGCATTGAAGCTCTTTATAGAGTTGATAAAGGTGGAAGTAATTATAGCACAAGCGAAAGTAGAGGAAGAGCATATAGAAGCATAGGTGAAAGCGGAGGCAAAGTGTATGAAAGAAAAAGGGAAAATGAAAGGAAGCGGAAGATGAAAGGCAAAGCAACAAGGAAAGTTGATTATAAAATAGGTAGCACTAGTTGAATTTGTGGATTTTGTAGGGTTTTTGCATAATTAACACAAGACTAGTACTACATTTTTGGCTTGCTGGGGCTTGAACCCTGTTATAGTTGTAGTGTGAATAGTAGGTACTAGGAAGGGTAAAAGAATGATTGAAAATCTTGTTAAAATATGTAAGGTAGATACAAATAGTTGTGGAACTATTTTTAGTTGGGTAGGGTAACTTTTTCTGTTATGACACTAGTACAAAAACAACAATAAATGACTAATTTTGGTCACGTGATCATTAGTAGTTTATTTCTGGTCATTCATAATGCGACCAAATTTATGACTAAACTATTTTAGTCATTTATCTGGCCATTAATTTAGTCATTGATTTGGTCATTGATTTGGTCATTGATTTAGTCATTGATTTAGTCGTTAATTTAGTCATTGATTTTTGTTAACTAGTCATTTATTTAGTCATGGTAGTGATTTATTTAGTCATATATTTAGTCATTGATTGTTTTTAACTGGTCATTTATTTAGTCATGGCAGTCATTTATTTAGTCATTACTTTAATCATATATTTAGTCATTAATTTAGTCATATATTCATTAATTTAGTCATATATTTAGTCATATATTTAATTATTAATTTAGTCATATATTTAGTCATTTAATCATATATTTAATCATTAATTTAGTTATTTTTATTTACTGGTTTCCATTAATTGGTAGTAAATATAGTCATGAAATGAATAATTTATTAAATACCATAAATTTTATAATGCAAAACTAACATAATATTAAACTTGAACTAAAGCATAAAAGCAAATAAAAACATTACATATACGAACAAGCTACAACATGCTAGAATTAAAACATTGATTCAACATCATGCTAAATAAAGGTCATCTGCAATAAAAAAAATTAATGCATGTATATATATATATCAAGTTATAAGATATCAAAGAAAATAAGTGGTTGTAATCTGAATTTAGAAAGTTAATGTCAAAAAGTATTTTTTTATTTATAGTTTATAAAATCTTTCATACAATCATGAGTAACACACACATCATAAGATGGAGAAAATTGAATGACTATTATGACCAACCATATCCCTAAAATCTAGTGGAATATAACCAACTACCGGCATAACTCTTTCGAGCATGGCAAGGTAGCTTAACAATGAGTTGACTCAATTTTCTGGACTGGACAATTCTTCTTTAGAGTGGGAACTTTCTTTTTCTTGCATGCCTATGTCTAGTCCTCTCAAAGGCTGATAACCTTTCATTGTAACAATCAACTAAGTCTTGTACTTTGTTATTGATGAACAATAGGATTTCCAAATCATCTTGAGTAGAGCACAGTCTTTCGAGATTTTGATATGATTCTAGAGGGAATTGAATTATTCCTCTAGGATAACCAATAGGGTGAAAGCAATTTTTTCTTGTAGGCAAACAATATTATATTTAACAAGTAAATCCATTTGTATCACTTATTTAAAGAACCGAATGGAAAATAGGAAAAAAGAGTAGTGATATCACCACGCTACGCATAGCTAAGCTATTATGTTGAGTCTTAACATGCATTATGCAGCTAATTATTTGATGAAATCAGAAGTTGAAACCTTGATATATTTTCTACTGATATCAAATACAACAAATAAATCTCTGGATCTAGATGTAACTACTTTTGTAAGTGTTTCAGAGTTGATATTATAGTGATAAAAGTAAAATATGAACTTAAAAAAAATAATAAAATAATATTTCCAAATAATTTTACCTATTCATCTAAAGTAAGCCCTTCACTTCCCAACAATGTCCTCTCCTATATTGCTTGAGAAGATTTTGAAGAAGGATTCCTGCATGATGTTTATAAGGAAAAAGAAAGAAAAAAATTAAGCAGTTTAGAGTCTATGAAATTCTTAATAGCATGGGTAAAAGGTTACTTAATATAGAGAGTGGACAGTCATGTTGAAAGTGCAGACTGGAGAGAGTGGACAGGAAAACTTAGATGAAAATTCTATAGTTGTGACAGTGAGATCAGATTTGAAATAAGAAAGTGATTAACCTGCATACTCGATACACACATCGATTGCAAGCCATAAAGAGCTCCCCATCTATTTTTATTCTAACATCATCTAATCATATTTGGAAAATATGGCCACCCATGTTCTGAAGAGGCTTAGGCTACAAAGAACAAAGAGACATATCAGTAATTGTGAGAAAATGCATTTCATCAAATGACAAAAAGGAAACAAATATTAGAAGTATTAAGATAATTTATTTCTTCTTTTCTCAAGAACATGTTTTCTTCATTACCAATGATTAGAAGAAAAACTAGAATGTTGGAGAAACCACATCCTATCAAATAATAATTTATCAACAAAGGGAGAGAGAGTAGATTTCAACATGTAACCAGTAGCTAAAAGGATTGCATAGAGTGGTAATACCTCATAGCATTTGCATCCTCCTTAAAAAAAAATGATTAATGAGGTTAAGAAAAGCATTCTGAAAATATGAATGTAAATGTTTGTACAGCCATATCATACATTCTATAGATAAAGAATCATAAAATGATAGAAGGCAAGACATTAGCACCTTTTCAAGCAAATCAAAATGTTTTCCTAGTTGCCAACGATTAGCAAGGATTATAAATCAAAAAAATACTATCCTATAACTAGTAGAAATTGTAGACACTGAAAATTGACCTAGGCCTCCAAGCTCCATTTCTCGCCACTTTTGTCCTAGCATAATTAAGATACTTAATTATGTTATCCGATCCATTTTCATCTATTAATTAAATAATTTTAATTATTTAATTAATTTATGTCTATTTATTCTATCCTGATCGATTAGATAAACTAATTGCGTCACTAATTTCTTCCTCTTCTTCAATAGTTAAATAAATTATTATTTATTTAATTATTTTGTCATCTTTCATCTATAGTTAAATAATTACTATTAATTATTTATCTATTCATAGTCCTTTAATTCTTCCATAGTTAAACAATTATTAAAATCATTTAACTATCCCATGCCACCTCCCCTAATTCTATAGTTAATCTAAATTAATTATTTAAGGTCTAATTTTCATCTCTCCATTTAATTAAATTAATAAATTTAATTAAATGCTCATCTTTTCATTTTCTCTAAATAAATAATTTGAATAAATTATTTATTTTCCACTTGTCCATTTCCTCCATTTTTAAAATAAATAATTTGAATAAATTATTTATTTTCCACTTGTCCATTTCCTCCATTTTTTGAATAAATAATTTAAAATAACTTATTTATGCACCACTTGGTCAAAGATGCTCTGTCATAATCCCCTGTCATAACATTCATTTCCTATCATAGCTTGCATGTCTTTGCATGTCCTTGCATGCATATCCTAGCCTGCATGTCTATCATGGCCTGCATGTCTTTGCATATCTTCCTGTCATGATTCCTCCAAGAATAGCATATTCTTGGTGCATCAATTCTCGACCATTGATCTTGGCATCTTTTCTGAGACTTAATTTCAACCATCCATTTCGTAACATCCCTCTCATGCATTCCCATCCATTGATCTCTGAATCTTTCTAGAAGATTAATCTTAGTCGTCCATTCGAATGGTTGTCTATAAAAGCAACCTTCCTTCTCCATTTTCAGCTTAACAACTATTCTTCTCCAACTTGCTACTTATCATTTGTAGGTATTTGCACAAGTTACACTACAAATCTGAGGGCATATTTGCAAAAGGAGAAATAGGAGAGCAAGAGAAGTGATTCAAGTTCAAGTATGGGGAGTATTTTAATTTAATGTTTTATTTTCCTTATGCTTACTTTGTTTTCTCTTGTTTGGATGAGGTTAATAGTTTAAAAGTTTTGGCTGTCACTTTATCTATTCAATTTGATTTTCTAACCCCAACATTTGGTGAACCTGACGTGAACTTATAATTTTGCAAAGAAATTCGTTTGTTTTCATTGTTTTGCAGATTACAACCAAGAATGCATACAAAATCCTGTCATCTTCATTTGAGCACAAAAGAATGGACACATCAAATATTTAAAAAACATTCTGGGTTTTTTCGGCCTCATTTTCAGCTTTCTGAAACATTAAATGGTTTGAAATTTTGTTAAGATTTGAGAAAGTTATGGGCATTTTACTGATCATATCTTTTTAAGATTTAGTTATTAAAATCCGATTTTTCTTTTGTTTATAATACTTTTGTTGTGTAGAATTTTGCAAAATATTTTTTGGGTTTTGAAGCTCTATGTCTTAGCTTTCCATAGATATCTACAATTTAAAGTTTTGTTTAGTTGTGAGAAAGTTATCACTATTTTTAGTTTGTTGTTTTCATTCAAGTTTTTTTTTTGTTTACTAATCTTTTGTTTGTAGCGTGTGGCTTTGAATGCGGCTCTCAAAACTGCTTCTTTTGGAGCAACAAAAAAATTGAGCTCTTAGTTTTTAGTTTTCTTTAATTTTTTTCTTAATTTAGTCTTTTTATTTTCTAGTTTAATTATTTACTAACTTTTAGTTTGGTTTTTAATCTCTTGTTCTATATTAGTTTTTTGCAGCTTTCTCGTTGGTCCAAGATATTTATGAAACTACTAATTTGTGGTTTTGCAGCTCCGTTAGTTGAAGACTCATTTGTCAAACAAGGCTTTTGTGATTTCTAGTTTAGGAACACTTCCATTGGTGCATTAAAATGAACATATGTTTGATTTTTTCTGACTGTGTTTGAAGGTGGTAGGTGATTATGCTATCACCTTGTGAAAACTAGGTGATCAGAAAACCAGACCCACCTTATTTTTTGTCACCCTCACGACTTAATAATTGAAGTATCCTCTCCCCTTGCACTTTCGAGTGATCTTGGGTGTAAGAGAAATGGTTATTATTTCTAGAAATGAGCCTGCCTTAAGGGAAAAAGTACTCACCTTAAGGGATGACTCGACCGGTAACAGGCTAAAGCTAGGCCACTTCTAGCTGGGATATAAAATGGGTGCTTGAGGAAAGTTCAAGTACCACGAGTGCGGATGTGTCACATGGACAAAGTAGTACTCCCATAAACCCTGTTGAGTGTAACCTCTTCAGGCTGGAGTGCCACCTAATTGGTGATTAATCTCTCGCCCCATGTGTGGCCACTCAAACGGATGCCCTAACTAGACACCTTTTATTTTAGAGGCCAACCATTTTCAGCCGTTGCTTGGTATAGTGCAGGGTACAGTATCATGCCCGAAGATACTCACTACTAACTCCCTTGAGTAGAGATAGCAGTTCTTGGGAAGTGATGACCCAAGAATTTGAAGTTGGTGTGCCTGAATGACGTTAATGAGCCGTGGAGGGGAGCCAGTGCCACCAAACTTCTAAGCTATCCCCTCTCGAGAAGGAAAGGTGTTTAGCACCAATCCGGGGTATATTGGTGGGCTATATCAAGTATACAAACCCTTGGCCTATTAGGATTGTGCTTGTCTCATGTGTGTTTGCGTACACCAAAACATCATGCTTGTCAAGTGTTTCCTAGATTTTCAAACAATATACAAAATATTCACAAATCTAGACACAAAACCTCAGCCAACTCAGAATTTTCAATAAAACATCAAAACAACAGTTTCAGCCTAGAAGTCTTATGTCAAAACCAAATCATGAAATTTCTCAAAACTCTCATTCCTTGTACACTTTAGCTTGCATCTTACCATAGGGTCATCTTTGCAAATATTTACCTTCATCCTTAGGTTTCACCATTTGCATTTTCAATCATAAACTAAAAACTTAGGTCCTCATCTCATTTTGCATATTTTGGATTAGGACAACCTTACCTCACTTTGAAAAATCTTGACTTTCAAAATTAGGCTATCATTGGACTTAGACATCATTATCTCCTTTAGTCATTATCTTTTTGTGAGATTCTTCCAACTCAAAGGTCTAGTTAGGAAGACTCATTTGTCATTTAGTCCTTAAAACAAGTCCTTTGATATTCCAAAATTGAGACATAGATCAAGCATAGGGTGGTTAGGAAACCTTTTTTCCAAATCATTTTAGACCTTTGCATTTGCATACCTTAGATATTCAAATCATTTTAGTCCTCACCTTGCATATCTTTAAAATCCAAAATATTGTCATCATAGTCCTCATTTGGCATCTAGACTTTGTATCGGTCATTTCCTTAACCAACTTTTTCACATTAGTCCTCACTGTCACCTTGACATTTGACATCCTTTCTTAACAATTTATCACCTTGCATTGGTCATTTTCTTTAGGAAAACGTCATTATCACCTTGCATTGACATCCTCCAAAAATACAAAAAATAAAAAATTAGTGTCATAACTTTTCATCTTAGTCTTCATTGTCCTTTGGCATTAGTCATTTTCTCTAGACAACATTGTCATATTGCATCCCTTATTGTCAAAAAATCCAAAAAAAATAGTTTTGCATTATCATCCTTTATTCAAAAAAAATCCAAAAACATTATTTCATCCTAGTTGTTATTTTGAACCTAGGCTTTTGCATTAGTTGCCTTTTTAGTTGACATAATCATCTTAGTCCTTATTTTGCACCTCATCATCCTAGTCCTAATCGTCACTTTCACTTTTCGACATTACACATTTCCTTAGATACACATTATCATCCTATTGCATTGTCATCCTTTATCACACAAAAAGACAAAAACATAGGTTAGTGTCATACTTGCATTGTTATTATCTTCATTTGAGCAATTTCCTTTGATGGTGGAGATAAGACTTCAATGAAAGAAAAAACAAATGGCATACTTTGGACAAGACTTTGACAACCACACCAACATCAACACCAATCCCAATGACTGGATCTTTGATGACCCATTTGGAAATTTGAATGCACAATCTTCCATGAACATGTCAAATTCTTTTCAAAATCCACTTTTTGAACAATTCATACAAAGAGACCAAAATGGACAAGTTTATATTGAAAACTTAGAGGCAGCAGCCCAAAATCTAGAATTCGCTTCACTTGTAGAAGAATTGGTCTTAAACGATCCTGAATGATACCTTGCTATGCTCTTAGACCAAGGCACAAGATTACCAAAAGGCTTTGACATTAATACCATACGACCTGTCTCTCCTAATCATATGACACAAAACACAACATCCCAACATGACACGAACAATACCTTGACCAATCACACTATTTTTACTACGCAAGTTGCTACTACCACCATTAATGTGACATCTAGTGGCACCATAAATCAAAACACCTCCTCTTCAACTAACGCAACTATGACCACTATGACCATGCCTACAATGTCCACATCATCTACAAAAATGCTAGGAGCTAACTTTTCACAGTCCATGCCTACAACTTCCACATCATCTTCACAAACAATAGGTGCCACCTTTGCATCCACATCAGTAGGCACCACTTCTTCAAATCCTATGGTCGGCTCTTCATCTATGACAATGGGGGCATCTTCATCACATCCTTATGGTGGAACCTCATTTAATCCCTTTGGGTGAAACTCACGACGCGTTTTCATTCAAGCCCTCAACACAACATTAACACATCATCACAAATGAACATCCCACATGGACAAGGGCACAATACACATATACCACACAAACACTTTCAAGGACCAAACACTACCATGCCACATGGACAATTCTTTCAACAAGGACAAGGAACTCAAATGACACAACAAATGCATACCTTTGGACATCAAATAAGTCAGGGACCTCAAATACAAAAAAACATGGCGGGGTTACATATTCCCACATACTTGTCCCAAATTCATACTCAACAACATATCCCCAATCACAACTGGCAATATCAGCAAAACATACCTTACTTTCA
Organism: Sequoia sempervirens; assembly: GCA_007258455.2. Classification (NCBI taxonomy): domain Eukaryota; kingdom Viridiplantae; phylum Streptophyta; class Pinopsida; order Cupressales; family Cupressaceae; genus Sequoia; species Sequoia sempervirens. Next base: position 82,803 of record VDFB02024015.1, read on the forward strand.
AGCAACCAATGATCCCATCATACACACCTTGCTAGCAAAAGTGGATGACCTTCAAAAACAAATGGAAAATATGAAAACCTCTAACAAGAAGACACAAATTCCATATTACTTATGTCCATATCCTTTTGATACAACTTTGTACATGCCACCATTTCTACATGGTTATGTGGCTCCAAACTTCAACAAATACAAGTGTAAAACAAATCCACTTGACCACATCAGAGAGTTCATAACAAGTTGTTTGGATATTTCTCATGAGCACACATATCTAATGTGACTATTTCCTAAAAGCCTCGCAGGACCAGTGCCAGAATGGTTCTATACACTGCAACCTGGAATACAGTCATGGAAAGAACTTGCTAAAAAATTTGTGAAAAATTACACATACAACATTGACATAGACACCTCCATTACCAACTTATGCCAACTCACAAAAGAAGATTTGGGTGTTCAACCTTTTTACCATTCTTTCAAAAATGGAGGGGCCTAGCGAGTCGTTGTCATATAGACATACCTGAAAAGGAAAAAGTTGACATGTTCATACAAACGTTAATGGGCCCACTGAAAAATGGCTTGCGTGTTCATTGTTGCACAACTTTTGCGGACCTAGTTGAACAAGGTTTCCAAGTTGAACAAGCCCTCATAGCTGAAGGAAGATTAAAAAACGGTCCTAAAAACACAAATGCAAACCCTCCTTCTGCTGACAAAACCAAATTTTGGGTTAAGAACAAACATGTTACCAACAATGGTGTAGTCGATGCTAAGGCTTTCAACACTATGGGTCCTATGATTACTCTAAAAGGGACACAACCACAAAACACACAAATGATGACACAAAACTATGCTGCTAATGCTATTCAGACAAATCAGAATAACCAAGGCAATCAAAATAATCAAATTCAAGGGCAACCTAGACAACCAAGACAATTCCTTAGAAATCGCACATATACCCCTTTGGGTGAACCTATTGATGAAGTACTTAAGAAATGCATTCAAAATGGTGTCATCACACTTCAGGACCCCAAACCATATGACCCTGGACAGTTTAAACCATCTTGGTGGGATGATAATGCATTTTGTGACTATCACCAAATAAAAGGACACAAAACATCTTCTTGTAAACAATTGAAAAATTTGGTACAAGACCTTATTGAAAAACGTATCATTGAAGTTGGAAGGCCACAGTTTTCCTATAATGTGGATCATACAATACACAAGAACCCACTGCAGGATCATGGTTCAAGAAACCCTTCTATGTCAAACCTTAATAACAATACTCAAGCCAACCATGCCCGTATTGCATACGACTATTCCGGGGGACCTGTTATACATCACATTAGAACAACTGAGGAACATGTCTACATGGTCACCGTTAGAAAGGTCCCTGAATGCAATCTCACCACTCGTGGTGGAAAGATCACCATAGCCGGCCCTCCTCCCGCTAGACAACCAAAGGTAACAATAGCTGGCACGTCCACTTCACAGTCGCAATCTCGTCCACAAAAAAAGCAATCCCAACCTAAAGGAAACTTTAATCTTATTGACTAGCTTGGAAAATCAACCGCACAAATCTCTATTCTTGAGTTGTTACGCATCTCGCTTGCCCATAAGGCCATCCTAGACAAAACACTACAAGAATCCTCTATTCCCCAAGATATTGATATCAACCAATTTGAAGCCATGGTAGGATATCTCATGACATCCCACCATATCACCTTTTCTAACCAAGACTATTTGTCATCCAAATCCAACCATAATGATACTCTTCATATCGAAGTATTTGTTCATAAACATAAGGTCAGACGAGTCTTAGTAGATGGTGGAGCAGGACTGAATATATGTTCCTTAAAATTGGTCAAGGCACTAGGCTTTTCTGATGCTTGCATAGATGCCACAAGAAACATTTTTATCAAGGCATATGATGATGCAAAACATTACTCTCGAGGTGTAATTACACTCCCAATTTGGATCAGGCCAGTCATTGTTGACACCACTTGTCAAGTTCTAGATTTGGACCTGCCATAGAACATTTTACTCAGTCAACCTTGGATCCATGCTTTGAAAGCCATTCCCTCCACATATCACCAGTTCTTGAAGTTTCCTTTTGAAGGAACTAAGATTACTATATATGGAGACCCTGATCCATTCCAATATTGTACCAACTTATGGGGTGTCTTAGAATGTCAAGTCCCTATCAATAGGGAAGCTCTAACATCTTTGCCTTCTAAATTCATTGATCCCTCAACACTCGTGAAATCTTCCGCTTCTTCATCCATCGCTTCCACTCCTACTTCTTTGACCACCATGACCACTTCCATAACACCTTCCACTTCATTTATCACCTCAAGTGTCGACCCAAGGTTCCAGATTCAGGATCAAGGATGTGGAGAGTACAAGCTGAATACGGCCTATTGCATAACCAAGATGCCCAAGTCTCCCCAAGTCTATGGAAAACCTTGTTTTAGAATACAAGCAAAAGAAACTTTCAGGGTTCCTCCAAATACAGTTTTCATAAAGTGGGGTGAAATGAGTCAAGAGGACACAAATGATATACTATCTTAGATTTATAGAGAACCACGAGACTTAACTCCCTTGATAGTAACAATATATGGAAAAGGATACAACATGATAAAATCAAAAGGTTATGATGGAAAAAGTGGTCTTGGCAAGGATAAAAATGGAAGGCGTGAACCACTATCAGTTTCACAAAGACCAAAACATCTTGGGTTAGGGTTAGGTCCACGAGAATCTGGCGATCCGAGTACTAATGTGCTTCCATGGAGTTAGTGTATACTTTAGACTGTATTGAGACAACTGAGGACACCTCCTCTGAAACTAACTCTCACAAATGGGAATTTGGCTCTCAGCAATCCTTAAGTGACTACTGCCTTGATGAATTATTCCTTGAACCTAGCGAGCCTACATTTGAGGAACGATTCTAGAAATTTTTTAAGATTGATACAACATCAAATGATGTAAAGTCCAAATCATGTTCTATCCCCATTCATCCCAGTCCTGACATACCAACCCAGTCATTCCAAATTGATGACAGTCATTCAGAACCTCTTGAACCGTCACTTGCCACTACTGATCCTGACTCTAATGCTACTCCCTTTGTTCCTTATTTCGCTGGTGAGTATGAAACAAGTGAAGGAGAATACTGGATAGAATCTAACATAGAGCCAGACGATGACAATTTCATTTTTAATGTCTCGACATCCATTTGCATGCTCTCCTTGTCTTCTCCTCAATTTGCAAATGCTAATGATGGGATATCTTTATTTTACCTTGACCTAATTGACTGGAACCAACAGGGCCCACCAGTAATGGACACTTTTCAAAATGATGAGGCTTTAGCAGAATTTCTCGGACTATGTGAGGGCATTCCAAATGGGGATCACAAAGCTAGATTTTCGATTGACTTGGATTGTGCTACTTATTTTGGGGAGACTGTGCCATCCTCTAGTCGCAAAATTAAAAAGAAAAATAAAGTAAAAAATAATATGTCTCTAGGTGAAAACCGAAAGGCACCTTCTGACAACAAAATAGTAAAAATAAAGGACATATCCGAGGGTGAAAACCTCACTGAGGCACCTAAGGGTGGAGGATTGGACTTTCTTCTCATGGATAGAGAAAAATCAGCAATGCTTGTAGAAGACACCATACTAGTTAATATAGCTACTGTGGAAGACCCCAAAATGGTCCTCTTTGCGACATCATTGACAGAGGTTGAACAACCAGTATTTCAAAAGTTCTTCTCAGAACGCAAGGTAAAATTTGCATGGTCTTATGCTGACATTCCCGGATTAGATCCTGAGTTAGTATTGCATCACTTGCCATTATTGCCAGATGCCAAGCCAGTAAAACAAAAGTTAAGAAAAATGCACCCGCAAGTGGCATTGTTGGTTAAAGTTGAACTCAAAAAGTTGTTGGATGTGGGTTTTATCAAATCAATTGACTATGCTCAGTGGATATCCAACCTCATACCTATCACTAAGTATACTGGATAGATTCGTGTATGCACAGACTTCCGAGACCTCAATAAAGCATGTCCTAAAGATGATTTTCCTCTGCCGAACATTGACATCATTGTGGACCTTACAACTGGATATGAGATGTTGTCCTTTATGGATGATTTCTCGGGTTATAATCAAATTCGTATTGCCCCTAAAGATCAACACAAAACTACTTTCACATGCCCTTGGGGTACATACTATTGGACTGTAATGCTATTTGGTCTTAAAAAATGCAGGTGCTACATATCAAATGGCAATGACAACAATATTCCATGACATGATACACACATTAATGGAGGACTATTTAGATGACCTTTTGGAAAATTCATTGACAAGAAAAGACCACCTTTCAGTATTAGACAAAGTTTTTAGGAGATTGGAATAGTATAAGGTTTGGTTAAACCCGAAAAAGTGTGTGTTTTGGTGTAGCATCGAGCAAGTTATTGGGATACATAGTCTCCCGTAGAGGAATTGAAGTTGATCCTGCTAAATTCAAAGCTATATTGGATATGCCTCCTCCTAAGGGAATTAGTGACCTAAGAATGCTACAAGGTAGACTTCAATCCATTAGATGGTTTATTGCTCAAATCGTAGATAGGTGTCAACCATTCCAGTATCTTCTACGCAAAGGGATCCCCTTTGTGTGGACAGATAAGTGTCAGGAAGCATTCAACCAGATCAAATAGTATTTATTGTCACCTCCAGTTCTCATGCCTCCTATCCAAGGAAAACCATTAATTTTGTACATCTCTGCAACTACTTCAGCACTGGGGGCATTACTAGCACAAAATGACTATGAAGAAAAAGAGAGGGCCATATATTATATCAGTCGAACACTGGTGGGGTATGAGCTAAATTACACACCCATTGAACGTTCTTGTTTGGAAGTTGTATTTGCAGCCCAAAAATTAAGGCATTACATGTTAAACCATAAGACACATTTGGTAGCTAAGATCAATCCCTTGAAGTACCTCTTGAGTCGAGCAACATTGATTGGATGTTTAGCAAAATGGATTACAATCCTTAGTGAATATGTTATTCAATATGTGGAACGAAAAGCCATCAAGGGACAGGTAATAGCAGACCAGCTCGCAAATGCACCAATACCAAGTAACCATCCTCTTACAATAGAATTTCCAGATGAGTTTGTATGTCACGCAAAATCTAAACAGCCTTGGCAATTATACTTTGATGGATCTCACACTAATCATGGATCAGGAGCTGGAATATTATTCATTACCCCACAAGGAGACTCCATCCCAAGGTCATTTTCCATAGCATTTCCATGCACTAATAACATGGCAGAGTATGAAGCACTAATTACAGGACTTTGAATGGCTATCAAGTGGAAAATTAGGAATTTACAGGTCCTTGGTGATTCTCAGCTAGTTATAAACCAAGTCAATGATGAATATGAAACCAAAGATGACAAGCTAATTCCTTATAAATGAATGGTTCACAGTTTCCTGACATATTTTCATAGACTATCCTTTGAATTGATTCCAAGAACACAGAATAAGGCTGTTGATGCTATGGCAACTATTGTATCTTTCCTTGATATTCCCAGCAATGTCCCATAGTTTGAGTTTTTGGTTGAGCAGTTATTGGTTCCAGCTTATGATGTCCCCGAATCAGAAATGGTCTATGAGCTTGTTGGTTCCAGTTCCCCCTAGTACAATGACATTTTTGACTACCTTCATTCATAGATCCTTCCCCAAAACTTTTCCAATAACCAAAGGAAGTCCTTTATCTACAAAGCTGCACATTATACCATCATTAGCAACACCCTTTACCATCATAGCTTTGACAATACCCTTCTTCGTTGTCTCAACACTAATGAAGCAAAAGCGACCTTACAAGAAGTACATGAGGGTATATGTGGGTCCCATTCAAGTGGCCCAACCTTAGCTAAAAAGATTATGAGACTTGGTTACTATTGGCCAACACTAGAAAAGGATGCACTGGTATTTGTAAGAACTTGTCGCCAATGTCAGATTCATAGTGATTTGATTCACACTCCAGCACAAGAGTTGAGGCTGATCACTTCTCCTTGGCCTTTCACACAATGGGGACTTGATCTCGTGGGCAAGATTCACCCTACATCCTCCAATGGACACAAATTCATTATCACCGCCACTGAGTATTTTACTAAGTGGATCGAGGCCATTCCACTCACTTACATTACTAGCAAACAAATCTCCAAATTCATCCTCAATTATATCATTTGTCAGTATGGCATTCCATAATCCATCATCATGGATAATGGTCATCCCTTCAAAAACCATGAAGTCTGTGAATTATGTCAACGTTTCCATATTAGCCACCACTTTTCCACGCCATATTACCCACAAGGAAACGGTCAAGCTGAGGCATCTAATAAAACCATTATCAAACTTCTTAAAAATACTGTCAATGACGCTGGTCGTGACTGGCACATCCAACTCAACCCTACTTTGTGGGCATACCGCACGAGCATTCGTACTCCCACTGGTGCCACTCCTTTTTCCCTTATCTTTAGAGTTGAAGCCATCTTGCCCATAGAGGTCAAAATTTCATCTTTGCAAGTCTCCATGAAAAGCCTCATCACTAATGAAGAATGCAGACAATCAAGACTACATGAGTTAGAAATGCTAGATGAATGCAGACACAATGCATTGAATCATTTACGAGCATACCAAAATCGTCTTTGAAGAAGTTATAACAAAAGGGTGATGACTCGACAGTTTGACATTGGTGACTCAGTTCTCATGCAAAATCCCAAGAATCAGCCAGATAGGGAAAAGCCACGAAAATTTGAGCCCAATTGGCTAGGCCCTTACGTCATCATAGCATCATTTGGTTCTGGAGTATATCAGTTAGCTACTCCTGAAGGTGAACAATTAACAGAGCCAATCAATAGTCTACATTTGCGCAAATTCTATGTATAGCATCAGAAAGCCTATCTGAAAACTAGTAAAAAAAAAAAAAAAAGAATAAAATGACAAAAATAAAGAGAAATAATTCGTCCAATAGTGAAAACTTGGTAAATAGGCGCTTTGGATAAGTACCATGGTGAAAACCTGGCAAACAGGCACCATGTGTAGTCAGTCATTGTTGTGCCATCTAATGTCACTCTATCTACCTTTGTCCCTAATGAACATACTCTTTTTCGACATTCGCCATAACACTTTGTCCTAATATCATGGTATTTCTATCCATGGCTAACAATAGTTGAAATCAAGTCTTGCATATTGTCCATTGTCTATGCTAGTCATGCCTTTGCTTTACATTTCATTTTTCCCTAGCTCATACTCAACTCGACTAGGAGAAAACTTTTATCATGAGACTGCAGTGGGTACTGCACGTGATCCTAAAAAATTAGAAAATGTCCTGAAAAAAGACCTAAAAACTAGAAAATGTCCTAAAAAAGAGACCTAAAAAACTAGAAAATGTCCTAAAAAAAGACCTAAAAATTAGAAAATGTCCTAAAAAAATACCTAAAAATTAGAAAATGTCCTGAAAAAGACCTAAAAATTAGAAAATGTCCTAAAAAAAGACCTAAAAATAAGAAAATGTAATGAAAAAGACCTAAAAATCAAAAAATGTCCTGAAAAAAGACTTAAAAATTGAAAAATGTCCTGAAGAAAACACAAACTTCAAAAATAGAATCATGTCAGTCAACACAATCACGCCAATTCAAGTCTTGATTAGTCTTTGTCATTGTCGAACTACATTGTCTCTGCGCACTTGCTACATAGGAAAGGCTCATCTTCGAGCCCCCAAGACATTAGGTCAGTCCTATTAGGTTTGTCAAAATAAATCATGACTCAATCATTCGTCAACAAGACAAAGTCTTTGGTCACGTTGAACTATGAGGTCTCTGAGTGCATGACGTAGGCAAGGCCATCTATCGATGGGCCCCTGAGGCTGCACTAGGTCAGTCCATTAGGGTTCATTGCACAATTTTTGCACACACATGAAACAGTCTTTAAACTTGAATGAACAATCTACCCAAGTGAACTTTGACAATCTATCAATGGAACATGACAATCATCTTGGCATATCAAAATCAGTCAATCTCAGTCAAACTTAGTCAAGCTAGTCAAATCTTGCTTACTCTTCAGATGTGTCCTTCTGAAGGGTAGCCCGTCATTTAATCATTCCCTAGGATGTGTCCTTCTTAGGCATTGTCATCGTCATCCGACATTTTGAGCAATCCTCTTGACATCAATGTTCTTTCAGATGTGTCCTTCTGAAGAACAACCCCCATCATTTATGCCTTAGGATGTGTCCTTCCTAGGCATCATCACTGTCACCTGGAATTTTGAGGGATCCTCTCAACTTTTTGGGGGTTTCTCCTCTTGACATCAATATTATTCAGGATGTGTCCTTCCTGAATTTGGCAAACTTTGACACTCGTCATCTTGGCATCGTCAAAACCTTGACACCCTGCCATCTCGACATCAAACTAGACATCTTGACATTAAAACACTTGGAAAATACTTGGCACTTGTCTGTTGATTTTTCATCATGTTACTAGTTTTTCAACGAGATCTAGACAACATGATTTAGAGAAGCAGCGACATCTCATGAGGTTTGTTTTGTCTTTTGACACTCATGTTACTAGTTTCTCAGTGATGTGCTAACTCTGGGATTTAGAAAAGCAATGATGTATCATGATGATGGATTTGGATTTATTTTGTCCTTTTTGGTAATCATGTTGCTAGTTTCTCGAGGATGTCCTAGAAATAGGATTTAGAGAAGCAACGGCGTTTCATGATTTGTCTTTCTTGTCTTTTTCTGCTTATAGTTGGTTATGCCAAAAAGACTGGGGCAAATGTGCCTTTTTGTATGAGTCATGATCATCCTTGTCTGCGACTGCTTATCTCATGTGATGGTACAACCTTGCGCACCTTGGTCTACATCATATCATGGTGTTTGTTGGCCATTACAATAATCTGCCCAATGATGATAAATATAAAAATGTAAGTATGAAAGTTGGTTCCCCTATTTATTTTTATTTTTTTTCATCTAGCTTTCCATCTTCATCCTCCCTTCTCTTCCACGCTAACATCCATCCCCTTCCAAGCTAACATTTCTTCTATCCTTCATCCTCTAGTCTTATCATCCATTTCGAGAGCACACTTGTGTTCTTTGAACTCACCTGTCCTCTCGAGGGGGCATACCGTAACCCTCCTCATCATTCTTCTTTCACTGGGGCATATTTTAGAATTAAATTTCTTTGACACAATGCGATGAACTGCATTATGTCAAAGAGGGGCAAAATGTAGACACTGAAAATTGACCTAGGCCCGCAAGCTCCATTTCTCGCCACTTTTGTCATAGCATAATTAAGATACTTAATTATGTTATCCAGTCCATTTTCATTTATTAATTAAATAATTTTAATTATTTAATAAATTCATGTCTATTTATTCTATCCTGATCGATTAGATAAACTAATTGTGTCACTAATTTCTTCCTCTTCTTCAATAGTTAAATAAATTATTATTTATTTAATTATTTTGTCATCTTTCATCCATAGTTAAATAATTACCATTAATTATTTATCTATTCATGGTCCTTTAATTCTTCCATAGTTAAACAATTATTAAGATCATTTAACTATCCCATGCCACCTCCCCTAATTAAATAGTTAATCTAAATTAATTATTTAAGGTCTAATTTTCATCTCTCCATTTAATTAAATTAATAAATTTAATTAAATGCTCATCTTTTCATTTTCTCTAAATAAATAATTTATTTTCCACTTGTCCATTTCCTCCATTTTCAAAATAAATAATTTGAATAAATAATTTATTTTCCACTTGTCCATTTCCTCCATTTTCGAATAAATAATTTAAAATAAATTATTTATGCACCACTTGGTCAAAGATGCTCTGTCATAATCCCCTATCATAACATTCATTTCCTATCATAGCTTGCATGTCCTTGAATGTCCTTGCATGCCTATCCTAGCCTGCATGTCTGTCATGGCCTTCATGTCTTTGCATGTCTTCCTATCATGATTCCTCCAAGAATAGCATATTCTTGGTGCGTCAATTCTCGACCATTAATCTTGGCATCTTTTCTGAGACTTAATCTCAACCATCCATTTCGTAACATCCCTCTCATGCATTCCCATCCATTGATCTTGGAATCTTTCTAGAAGATTAATCTTAGTCGTCCATTTGAATGGTTGTCTATAAAAGCAACCTTCCTTCTCCATTTTCAGCTTAACAGCTATTCTTCTCCAACTTTCTACTTATCATTTGTAGGTATTTGCACAAGTTACACTACAAATCTGAGGGCATATTTGCAAAAGGAGAAATAGGAGAGCAAGAGAAGTGATTCAAGTTCAAGCATGGGGAGTATTTTAATTTAATGCTTTATTTTCCTTATGCTTACTTTGTTTTCTCTTGTTTGGATGAGGTTAATAGTTTAGAAGTGTTGGTTGTCACTTTATCTATTCTCTTTGATTTTCTAACCCCATCTTATAGAAATTACTAGAATATTCTAACAAATACAAGGATAAAATTCTATTTTATTTTGATAAAATAACATAGTCAATAATGAAAAAGTTGACAACAGACCCTTCTAAAGATTTTATCGATAAGATGCAAGATTGGCATGTACTTGATTTTTGGTGATGCTCTCATTTCACAACTCAACAAACACTCATAATAGGAAATAAAAAAGATATGAACTATATGTTTACTTCAATATAAATTCATTCTTCAGAAACAACTAGAGGCTGGTTGGTATTCGATATAGATATAGGATTGTTAGCCAATAAATATATAGATTTTTTTAGTAATCATGTGCCAACTAAAGTGAAAAGGTAGCTTATGATTGGAGGAGGAAGTGATCCAATAAAGATGCCAGATACTTCTCCTCCTCCTTCAGGATACTACATATTTTCCTATCAAATACTCAAAACATAAATGATACTCCCCATATGGCATGGATACTTTATCCAAAAATATGCATAAATGAGCAGATATTTGAGCCAGGTCCAATACATTTGGATACGGCAGAAGACTTTGTAGCACCATTTCCTCTTTAGGGTTTATGTAGAAGTAAAACATTTAAAATGTGATTTTTTTTTTTAAAACTACACACATTATACATAAATCACTAAAGAAAAATACACAAAAAAACTTTAAAAAAATGCAAGCACATTGTTAAGTATATTGTCTACACCTTAAGAATGTACCTTGAACTTTGGTGTCATAACAAATCACTTCTATACATGTGCTACACATATACATATAAAACAACAGCCTCTTTGGTTAACCTTTTCATGCTCAAATCGAAGGCCTAAACTAAATTAAAGGATAGTCGAAAGTCTCTTTTACTGTGTATTCTCTAGAGGTGATAGGTTCTTCAACGTCATTAATGTGAATTTTTTAATATGAATAATTAAGGTATAGTATAAGATATACATCTTACCTATACCATTTCACTTACAAAGCTCAAACCACCTGGTCCAATAATAGACCCAACAAGTAAGTACCTTGTAATAACCTATCAATATTTTTAAAGCTTGGTCAAAAAAAGAAAAACTAATTGTAGATCACTAGATGAAAGCTCATAAACTGCTTATAAAACAAACTCAGCTACCACTAGAACAAATTAGAGATTCATGTCCTTTTAGTCCATGGTGTAAAAGGCATAAGAGACTGACCGGCTATCCAAACCTAGCAAAGGTAATTCTGCCAACTACTGCAGAGACAATCACCACCACTAAATCTAAAATGAGCCTACACCACATAATATATCATCTGTTACTAATCAAACCAGTACTCAAAAAACCCTAATATGGATGTAAACAACATGATCATGTTTTGGCTAAGGGTGACATGCTTTCCAATTGTTTACTTAAAGGTTGTTTATTTTTTAGGATAATATATTTATAATGTTCAATCCAAAATCCAAGCATCCAATCATGAGTTAGGAAATAAAAAGATATGAACTATATGTTTAATTAATTCGATATAAATTCATTCTTTAGAAACAACTAGAGGCTAGTTGGTGTTCGTAATAGATATGGGTATACTTTTCTCATGCAACACTAGAGATATGCTAAAATAAACCTACAGTCTTAACAAATGGTTAGATATGTTGATTCCAATTCACAGGAATAAACATTAAAGAAACTTCTTCCAAGAACAAGTTTGATCTAATAAAATGAAGATTTAAGAAAAAACCAGGGAGGTATAGGGTGACCAAAAGATAAACAATTTTAAGATGGCATCCTAGACTCATTTGATTCCAAACAAAAGGAACATAAAAATAATATGCAATGATGGAGATGTCGAAATACTTATTATTTATAGGTAAATGAGGGATTTATTTGATGACCTTCACACATCTAAAATTTCTACAAAAGTGAAAGCAAGTCAAAGATGGCTAGAGATAAGACACCAAAGAAGCAGGACTACATAGTGGGAAGATTACAAGTAAAGGGGTCAAACACCCAAAACACCAAAATCATCTGTAAAAAGAGGATCATGCAAACAATTTCAAGGAAAATAAAAATGGAGACACATAGAATGTCTTGTTGGTAGGTGTATATACAAATTCCACAACCTTTAATATGGAATTCATAACTTTAAATACCTCTCCAAGCCTTCTCATGGCTCCACTAAAACCACTAGACAAGGTGGAAAATATTGCATACCATATCTGGATGTCCATGAAATAAATCTATACAGGCAACAAATAAATAAATATATATTTGGTTTTACATAATGTGATATGAATAATCACAAAAGACATTTCAACTTGTAAGAAAGTAACTTGTATCGAACAAATTAAGATTTACAAAATAATTGTCATATTTTATATTTTTTAGCAGTATTCACAGAAGTGTTCTTAAGCCATTTTTTTATAGAACACTGCATTCTACACAGTAAGTAGCATAAGTAGCACACTAGAATTATTTCTGGCTAACTGGGTAAAATATCAACTGTAAAAGCCAAATGCTACATACCAGTATTACAGGTGCCCAAAGAGATATAACTTCCCCTATATTTCCTGGTACTGCAAAGTTTCACGATCCAATATTAGGTGAGAATTGCTTGGTGACTGCTAGATATATTATAAGAAATAGTTGAAACTTTCAATACCAGTACCATTTTGGAATAACACATGCCATAGGTAATGAATATATGTTATATTCATTATGTCCTTTTTTGGATGTATTGGAAAAAGAAATGACACATTATTAGAATTACAAGTTATCAGTAATGAGATTGAGATGAATTTTAAGTGCATAAGGTCAAATTGATCTACCCTAGGTAGAGATGTCAAAAGTGCATGTAACTGTAACAATTTCACAACACTACCAAAGAGTGGTCTTAGGTTCACCTAAATTATCAACAAAAGCTAGATATTTGAAGTATTAAAAATTCCCCCAGAATGCTAGATGGAGACCTTAAACACTCTTACAATTTGAGTCTTTATTAAACCATTTTTGGGCCTCACAAATGTGGAACTACAAATAAAGTTCATGTTAACTTTGTACACAAACATTCCAAGAGAGACAAAGTATAACTAATATGTAATTAGTAGTTTGCAGAAACATATCTATGCAATGGAAATGTAATCTTATGCAATTCATGAGAAAGCCAGTTGCTACTAGTTTAACAAGGATTTTTTCTTTATGACAACATGCAAGATGCAAGGGTGTTCAAATGGAGAAATCAACAGTCACAATAAAGGGAGAATACTCTTATAGGCCATATGAATATTTCTTAGAGCTTCATTACATACGTGCCAATAAAAATGGATCCCTCCTTAGAAGTGGTACATATCAAGTGAATCAAGGTGGCCAAATTAGATTTTGGGATGCTAGGAAACCACCCTTTTGGACTCAGACATATCTTCTACAACTTATAGAAAACTTTCACAAGGAGGAATATTATCATCTCGATGACTATCGAATTTATTGTAACGGGAGAAAGGAGAGGAGACAAGAACTAATAAATACAGGGGTTTCATGGATAGGCCAAATATAATGTCTGAATTGACAATAGACTACTTACTGTAACTTTTAATTTTGTAAAGGAAGTTAGTGTTGGTTGGGACATTGTTTCAATCAAAAAGGTAAAAAATATGCACAAGAGGACACCGTGCCTGTTGATTGGAAAGTATTCACTAACATATCTGATTTGATACAATATTTCACAGAATGACACCAAACTTTTCTTGCTGGAATATTTGGATGCAAATCAGTTATAGCTTTTTCAATAATTAAAGTTAGACCCCGAGATTGGTTTGTTAGCCTATGGGAGACAAGCATGATTCACTTATCCAATCCAAAACTAAAATAAATCTAATAATTAGCAAGCATTCACTCATCATGTAACTAGTACAATCATCATGATCCCAACAAGAAACCCAAGATTTCGATATGTTAAGAAGAAAAAAATACAGCTAATCTTCTTTCTAGTAACTCTACCAAAGTCCAAACACAACCCTTGACCTCAATGACAAGAAGCTTGAGGATAGAGATGAATGTGTTAAGATTCTAGATCCAAAATCCAAAATTTCAGATGACTAAAATTAGGATGCACCAATGGAATTTGAGGATTTAGAAGATGGGCCGAAGGAAATAGACGATCCACAAATCTCTAGGGATTGTGAAAACTACAAATTCCAAGGTTGAGTAGGCAATAGAAAAGGATTTTTAAGAGGAATCCTATATACAAAGGCAAAAAATTTCCACCTATTATTGACAATCCATACTAAAAATGATCTTGAAAACTTCAAAACATATCAGACTCAAGAAAAATGGGAAAAAAATATCAATAGTCCATGACTACTTAAAAATAAGAAATTCAGAGGGAGAAAAGAACCTCAAACCCCTATGCCTTGTTTAGCACAAAATGAAAAAGATATGAGAAAAACAGAAACCATCTAACAAGTTTATCTAAGCATCAACTATTTTTTACACTAAACTTTGTTCAAGAGCTCATAACAAAAGTAAGTAGATTACCCGAAAGAAGAAGTATTTTTCCTTTCTTATTCCTCAGTTGTCGCCTCCTCTTCTTTGCATCTATTTTTTCTGCCACCATGAACAAGATCACAACAAAATACAAGGAAGAAAAAACATAGCACAAAATTAAAGTGTAAGAAAAACAAAATGAATAGATAGCCCAGCATGCATGTTGAAGCAAAGCTACAAAAAAATGTATCAATTAAAAATACACTAACCCTAAGAAAAATTACAAAGAGAAATATGAATTGAGTACACGTGCCCACATTTGTATTCACCCTTTTAAATTTTTTATAATTTTGAAAACAATAATAAATGACTACAAACTTCCATACAAACAAGGAAATAAAAGCATATGGAAGACATTTTCCAAAGTAAATGACAATAAATATGAAAACGAATGTTGTTGGTTTTATTGAACATGGACCCTATAAAAAATTCTACGATTATACATTAACACATAAAACTAGAATTTCACTCAGATCGTAATTTTAAGTAACTCCACCTCCTTAGTAGAAAACACTGAAAGCAGATTGAAGAGAGAAATAAAAGTGGAATTTCACTCAGATCTTTTATAGAGAATCCCCAAGTTCATACCTGAGGTAGATATATTAATTATAAAGCATTGAAATTAGGTAAAATACCAAAATTCAACTTATCTATTGTCATAAATTCATCAAAAAATCCTCATCTCCAAAGCAAGTCCTCTCATCCTCGTCTCAAAAAATAGATGTACAAAATAGATATAAAAAACTCATCAAACATAATATTTCTAATATAAACAACTAAATTCAAGAATCTCTTTCTGCCTGAATGAAAAAATGCATAAGATCATTGACATAATCAGAGGTATTCTTTATTGCATATTACAACTAAGAATCAAACTTGAGTAAATGCCTACTTTCTGAGCAAGAAACCTATTAAGCGACATCAACATATACCAAGTTGCAAAAATTCCCTTTTAGGACTTTGAAAAGTAATTATACTGAGATGATGAAGCTGAGATAACATACATACCCCATTTGACATTTTTTTTAGATTGTTCTCCCTAGGTGTTTTCCTTTAGAATTTTCTAAAAATCTATTTGTCACAATTTTTAAACTTCATTGTAAGGATAATTTTGAATATAATTAGGAAAGCTAACAAGACATTTCATTTGTAGACTTGAAATCTATGAATTTTTTTTTCCCTAAGAGCTTTGACTGAACATAATTTAGAAAGCTTCCATTAGGAGTTATGATTACAAGTCTTCCTTCCTTATTTAAAGTTCTTTAATCTAATCTTCCATGATACTTATCATGTTTATAAATAGTTTATAGTCTGAAATGTTGAAACACACCATTTGAATCATTTACTCTCATTAGGAACAACTTTTACATATATCAGAATGAAATATCTAATATTAAATAAATGTAATCAGCTAGCAGTACAAGACAAGAGAAAGCTAAAACTAGTTTCTTCTTTACAATGTACACTTAATTAAAAGAAACAATTTATATTCATTTTCACAAATAACCAAAGTAGCTCAATGGAACTCAAAAAGTGTAGAAATTATGCTTACCAAATCTAGAAAAATAAACTAAAAAATTGGCACGAGGGAGAAACCCTTGAGAAACTAGTATATGCAAAGTCCTTTTATATTAGAGCCGATGGAAGAAAAGCGTCATGTTGAGAGCAGCCCATGGAGGCAGGGGAAAGAGAGACAAAACATAGCAATACTATTGCAACAGGTTGCCAATAGACTCAAGGAGGTTATTTAAACTTTTACACCTTTCTATGCTCAAGTGTCACAGCTGTGACAGCTTGCCAATGGAGTAAGGGAGCTTATTTAAACCTCCACACTCTATTATATTCAAGTGTTGTAGCTATGAGAGGTTATCAATGGAATCAATTTCAGATTGGGTTCTAGGTGCCAAATTGGGAGCCTTGGAATAGGGAATGGACATCCATCAAAGCATAAAGGATAGAGGAATTTTGTCAGGTATTGTAGTTGCAACTGTTGTTGTAGACATGTATGCTAAATGTGGGATCATAGACAAGGAACTTGAAGTGTTAAACAAAATTCCTCAAATAAATGTGGTCTCATGGACTGCAATAATTGCAAAATATACACAAATTAGATCTGTTGAAAAGGATTCATAAACTTTCAAGCAAATGCAATTTTCATGTTTAAAGCCAGACTTCGCAACCTTTGCCAACATCCTCTCTCCTTGTTCCAAAATGGAAGCTTTGGAATAGGGTATGGACATCCATCAAAGCATAATAGAATGGGGATTTTCATCTAATATTATAGTTGGAAATGCTTTGGTTGACATGTATGCAAAATGTGGAAGCATAGAGAAAGCATGTGAATTTTTTGACAGAATGCCTTGAAGATATTGCTAGCAATGACTCACTCTAAAAATAATCAATGGATAGTCTGATTGATTTTACATCCATAAATTGGATATTTGTTTTGTTGTTGTTTATCTCTTTCATTTTCTGGAACAACCCAAGCTTCTTCATTGGAAGACTACAAAACATGTGTTGCAATATGTCAAAGGTACTCTTGACTATGGCATTATCTATTAGAGAACAACAGGTTTTAGGTTGAAAATCTATATGGGATTTTACTGCACCACATCATTTGATACTTAAAGATTAAGTACTGGCTACATTCTCTCTTTAGGTTTAGTGGTCATTTCATAGCAAAGTAAGCTTCAATGCATTGTAGCTTTATCTTCCAATGAATCCAAACCCAAAGAAGTTTTCCATCCCTATTGTAAAGTAAAGTCGCTATGTTGAATTTTGTGTGATCTCCAACTTCCTCAACACTCCACCTTTTTGAGTCAATCAAAGTGTTTGAAGTTGATGAAGAAATTAGTTTATCATGCTCACACCAAGTACATTGGATATATTGCTACCTTTGAAATTTGGTTGAAATTGGAGACACTTCTCTCTTCTACTACACATCTCCAGAGCAATCTTCTGATCTAATGACCAAATCTCTTGTTTTTATTCTGTTTGTTAAATTTCAAAATAAACTTGGGGTTGTTTCTAGTTCAGTTATCAAGGAGGGTATTAGATATAATATAATCCTTAGAAATATATGTCAACATTGGCATTTATTACTTCTGATTATGTAATGACACAAAATAATTATATCTAGTTAAGGTAAGTTTCAATGATCAATGTAACTTCCCCATACATTAATAGTTGCACCCTACACAATTGGAGAGTGTGCTATAGAGTTGTCTACTTAGAAAGCCACATACATTCTCCTACTCAATTGGTAATTGTTACTTGGGTCTGTGACTTTGTATCAATATTACCCTTTTGGTCCATGGTAGAGTACTATTTCCATGCGTCTCCAATTGAAGGATTTCATTGTATTGCCTTTCCAAGGCAAGGAAAAAAATTAAAATTAGTGATTGGAGTGATAAAATGAGAATACTCAACTGAATGATAGTATGTAATGTTTAGTTTTCAACCTTAGAAAAATTTGAAATTGCAATTTCAAGCTTTCTTTGAAACACATACATGCAGTTCCTCTTCCAATTGGTGTCTCAGTCGACATTGGATTATCCCTCAAAATCTGCATGCTTCATGTATCAGATATGTCACATCATGCTAGACATGGAAAAAGTGTGTTTCATATGTCATATGCCACATTATGTGAAACAAGGAAAAAGTATCCCTTGATGGTACACCACACACGTAGCATTTAGGAATAAGACTCAAGTGCATGGTAGGGAAAAACCTGGGCTATTCCTCTTGATAATCAAAGATCCAAGCTTATTGATCGAGTTTTTTGGGGAACTTGAGAGCCTACATCCTCTTTCTGTGGAGGTTTTTTCTTCTCAATAGGTTTTTCCTTCTCAGTAATGTTTTCCTTCTTGGCAAGATTTTCCTTCTCAATAGTTTTGAAAGGGCTTGTACAATTTGAGTTGGAAGAAGTCAGTGTTGAATTTGGGGACTCTGCATTTTCACTATCCTTGACCACTGACAAATCACTTTTTAAATCAGCTAGTAATTCTTGCAAATCAAGCAGTTGCTTTAGATCCACAGATCAGCCCAGTGCATATCCATACCCTTCCTTCCAAGCCTACTCTCAATCCTACCGCTTGCCCAAAGCAGTCAATGCATGACCTAAATAAGTTAACTGTTATAAAATAGTAGCTTGCAAACTAATGTTTGGAAACAAAAACAATACAAAGACAATACCATTCCATTAAAATAGAAAATTATATTCTTCAATAGGGGATAATAAATTTCCTAACTAATTGATCAAACTATATTCTAACCAACATCTTCTCAAAATAATTGCTCAAAAAGAGTGTCACTATACAACTAAAGCATATTAAAGCTGAAACTAGAGTGTTAAATGTACATATAAACAGTCAATTCACATCCTCATATTTTACATAAGTTCCTTTCCAATCCAATTCAAACTCAAAGGAAATTTTAAACTCCCTCCACATATCCACAGTCATAGTTAGGTGGTGTTTGACCAAGTTGGATGCCTATCATCATTTCAAACTTTAACCTTTTGATATGTTGTGTGCAGTTGCTAGGATTAGAAGTGAACAACATACAACGAATGTGAGGGAAATGAAAATAATTTCATGGGAAATAGAGTTTAAATGGAAAATTGGAGAATGTTCTAGAAGGATGGTAGTGGGGTTAGGTAGATTATGTCCCTTAAATAATATAATATGTAATTTTCTCAATTTGTTTAGAGCTCTATTTTTTTTTTCTATTTAAGTTTTGATCTTTTCTCTTTATTGAATATCAGTAAATATATCACTCTATTATATGAAAACCTAAACTACTGAATCTGTTAAGGAATAGAGGCTCATTGTTGAAATTCACATCAAAACCTGGAAGATTTTAGATCAGAGCTCAAGCTGGTCTATCTCTTACAACAAATCTAATAGGTAAGTAAACAAATCAGGGGATGAAAATCGAAACCTTAAAACATTGCTTTCGTGCATTTTCTTCAGCTTGAGCAAGAAGGTGGCCATCGACTATCCTTTCAGCACTAAAAGATCAATGTAGCTTTGCAAGACCAGCCTCCAACAATGCTACTGCCATGTTTGTTTTAGACTCCCAGAGGGATCCCAAATATATTCCAACCCTACCAACTGTCTCAACCTCTATCTTCCATTTGAGAACATCAAGTCTAATATTAGATGAGCATTGTATTTATCATTTTTGTGTAGATTGCAAAACTTAAATTTATGCTGATCACTGTAAATAAAAGAACCATAAAAAAACAATCTATCATAATAATTTTCTCAATATAAAAAGGTTTTAAGTGACTAAAATTCACATTGCTTCCCTCAAAAATTATAGCCACTGACTAACAAATGGTTCGCAACAATTGAACCAATTCCTAATGTAATTATAAATTTGCTTTCTAAAACCCACATACCTCAACATCACGTTGTAGTATTTTCCTGCGCACGCATGAATGTTATCGCTTCATCTGCATATGGGTCACCACAGCCTTGGCATCTTGCACCCACAAATGAAAATGTAATAGTACAAGTCTCCTTTGGAATTACTGATTTAAAATGATGTCCATTTAAGACAAAACAACTATTGCTGATAACCTTCTTGTTCGTTGCAAAAATGGTAAAAAATCCTTAGTTTTTTTTGCAGATGCCTACAAAACAAATTTTGAAGACAATATTATTCAAATTATACTAGCAAGGTAGATGAAATGATAGCCATGCCCCCAATTATACTAAGACCATGATCCATAATTCAAATATGAATTAAGAACTAGGGTTTTTTTGATGAAATCAAGGAGGTTACTTAAACTATGACAATATTTTATTTTAAGTGTTGCAGTTGTGATAGATTGTCAACAGAATCAAGGAGGTTATTTAAACCTTTAAAATTTCCTATTATATTCAAGTGTTGGAGTTGTGAGAGGTTGAAAATGGAATTGGGGAGGTTATTTAAACCTCTGCAACTTTCTATTTTCAAGTGTTGCAGATGTGATAGGTTGACAATGAAATCAAGAAGGTTATGTAAACCTCTATAGTCTTCTATGTTCAAGTGTTGCAGCTGTGATAGGTTGCC
The DNA here is from genome assembly GCA_007258455.2 of Sequoia sempervirens. Taxonomy (NCBI): domain Eukaryota; kingdom Viridiplantae; phylum Streptophyta; class Pinopsida; order Cupressales; family Cupressaceae; genus Sequoia; species Sequoia sempervirens. The sequence goes on from VDFB02024015.1 coordinate 103,869, forward strand.
AATAGAATCAGGGGGGTTATTTAAACTTGTACACATTTCTATGTTCAAGTGCTATAGTTGTGATAGGTTTCCAATGGAATGAGGGAGGTTATTTAAATCTATACACCTTACCATGTTCAAGTGTTGCAGTTGTGACAGGTTGCCAATGGAATTAGGAAGGTTATTTAAAGTTCACACCCTTCTATGTTGAAGATTGCAGCTATGACAGGTTACCAATTCACAGACATCACCTTTTGTGTGCCAATTCTCTTCATGGCAGAATTTAGAATGTCTACAAACTACAACATTTATTTGCTACTTCAGTTTTTTAATAGTTATGTAAGAGGGAAGTGGTGATGGTATGGAACTGTGTTTGTTTTGGCCTACAATATCAAGAGGAAGGAAGACATCAATATGTTCAAAAATAGATCATATGGAATAAAGAGGGTTAAACAAGAAGAAAACTTGGCATTATCAAAAGCAAAGAAGCTGAACGATATTTTGAAAGTGGGAGAAAAAGTTTCACCTATAGAATCCTGCAATTTTTTTAAAAGCTTGTGCAAGGTAATACTTGGCAGAGTAGGTGGCAAAAAGACAAGGTAATGGATGCCACCTTGTAGATATATGGCAGGACACAAGCTCAACCAAGAATCACCAACAACTATTTATCTTGGTTGCTAAAAAAGGAACCCCCATGAAATAACGCCTACCAATTTTTGGTGTTATGATTATTAAAACATATCAAAGTTTCCATGAGGAGATTATAGGTGCCCCATAGAAGCTTCTGATTCCGAATAGCAATTTCAGGCTGAGCCCCTGGGTTCTCTGTGGCACATTTATACAGACTCAGCTCATTCAAAAGCAGTTTATGTTTCTCAGATTAGAGTGGTCAATACTTGCTCATGTTGCCATTGTCAAAAATACAGAAAAACTTCCAAATCGTGGTATCTCAAAATTTGTCTAATCCAGATAGGCCAAGCATGGAATACATGAGGAATTTTGGAGTTTCAGGTCCTGCTTCTTGGTACATGGTTTTCATAGCATAGCTCAGTCTTCTCACACTTTTTCAACAAGGAATCTTCTCTAGGTTTATAGGTCTCACCTTAACTCTACTTCTCTTGGTGTCTGTGGTTGCTTTCAAACATTTATTGGTTTTTTTTTAAATATAACTCTATTGTTATATGAGCTAATTACTTTAAGATAAATACTGAAGATTTATTTTCTTTTTTAACCTATGTGATTTGATGCAATAATCATCCAGAAATATCATCTCTCATAGTGAAAATACTCTTCAGTACAACTCTCAAAAACCCGTGAATCAATCCCAAGACCATCCCTTGCTTCACCTTTTTTCATTTTTGCCACTCCTATGTCTTGCTGTTTTAATCACTAAAATGAATGAAACGAATTTTTTTAATTATGTCCATGAGACCAGACAATCTATAGGACCCAGGAGTTGAACCAATCAGAATCCAACCAAAGCACCGACCACCAAACCACAACCCCTATTTTTGATTGTCCCCTATGTCTTTATTGATAATGGTTCTTTTGTTATGAATCTTGATCAAGTAATCTTCCATCTTTACTACTAAATCAAAGGAAATAACCATTAAATTTTTCAATATGTTATTTGTTATTGTATTCAAATGTATGACTGTTGTGTCTTACACCATAGGAGAAACAATATACTGGTATATTTATATCTTTAGATCTGTGTCTAATAGAATTGGGTATTTGTATTTACAAATTATTTTCATTTGTGGGGAGATTCTGTAAGGTTTGTGATAATGAATAAGTTACTCTAGATCATATGTAGCTAGAAATTTTGAACAATATGTAAAATCTCCTGTATAGATCTATATACTTTATTGCAACTCTTGCCGTTCTTCTGGCTAGATATATCAGATTATTGAAAGTTTAATATGTAGATAGATCTGATGTTATTGCAGTAAAGCTTCTTCTTCCATGGATATAACCTATAAAGATCACTCTTTTCCATTAATGGTAGAGGTTATCCAGATTTTTATAATAGAGCAAAACAGTTTTTGGAGTGCTAGTGGATTGATTAGAAATAAATTGTAATCAGGTGAACCTTCCCTACAAGAGTGCATTCAATGTGTGACAATAAAATGTGGATATTGCACTTGCCTCTTATAGGTTAACATGAAAGCCTATCCTCTCACTTTGGGCTAGACTTACACTTCCAGTTCCAATATTTGACTCCTAAACAAGGTACAAAAACATGAAAATGTTTTAAAATTCTGAATCTTTTTTCAACAACTATGTGTTCTACTCATTTCACAACAAAAGCTACTATTCTATTGATTTTCAATATCGCCTTGGTTTTGTGTAATTCCCTTCAAAACTATTTCATTAAGAATGGATTTATCAACAAATCAGAACTCCAACTACTCCTCAAATGGCAATTATGAGGTGATCTCTTAAGATAGTGATATAAAAAGAGAATCAACTACGAGTACCTACAAAGGTTGGTAAAGTAGTAATTCAAATATATTTAAATAACATAATTTATATGATTTTCATGGTTTTTTTTGTTTATTATGTAGTTCCAGAGAAAAAGCAACAAGAGCCATCTTTCTATAATCGCTTTATCAAGTAAAAAAATCTAATGATTTTTAATAAAATCAAATGATACTTAGATAAACAGGAGAAAAAAAGAATCCCACCATTTTACAAAAACTGCCATCAGACGAGACAAGAACATAATGTTGTGTTTGGCTTAGTATTGACATAATTTTCTAATCTAATTGTAAGAATTTTGCAGAGCTGAGATTCAGAGGATTAAAGCTGCCAATCCTGATATAAGTCACAAGAAAGCTTTCAGTACAACATCCAAAAACGTGAGCTTAGCACACAAATATATATAACCCTGGTATTCTTGATTCAAATAAGATTGATTACTTATTTCTCATATTCTTTCATTTTTTTTATCAGTGGGCTCTTGTTCCTTACATGCACTTTGAGTTGTCTCAAGATGGAAACCAACAAGCTTCAATGTAAGGTAATGCTTCTTTAAATATCTTATGTTGTTTTCTCTAAAGCAGGAAACCTGTGGCATATCTTAAAATCATTCTAAAGACTTTCAGTGTATATGAACCTATATTAAGCCTACACGATATATATATATATATATATATAAGACCAAACAACAAAACTCATCAGGGCCCAAGATAACATTAAAATCATCTCTAAGGATAACATTTTCTTGCAGATTGAACTATTTGGACCATACATGTTGAAAAGATATCTCTAACCAATATACATCTTTAGTCTCCAATGAGATGGATACCCTTCTAGATATCCAAAAGGAACCTTCAAATCCTTCTCTGAAACACTTTCTATTTTTCATTGGTATCTACAAGAGATATTCAACTATCCTCACACAAACCAACTATTCCGAGAAACACTTACTAGCTAATCATTGAGTTGGTAAAGGAGAGGATGAAGGGTCTAGGTAAGAATCCTCTAAGGGAATCAAAATTGGTGCATTTTGTATTGCAATTTTTTGGTTTTTTAATGAGGGGGACAAAGCCTATCCACTGTTGTTTTCCTGAGCTCCCTTGTTTCCAACCAGCACGAAGTTTACACCTATGACCATTACAGGTTGTGAAATAGAAGCATGTTGGTGAGGGCATGCTAACACCTTACTGCCCCTTCCCTCTTTGTATACCCTCTCTTTTCTTTCTGTCTACTACCTAATGACTTCAAAATTTTCATTGTATATTGAATTATTTATACTCTATCTAGTTTTCTGAAGTTTTTTCTGGCATAATGTGATGCCTGTGCAAAATGCCAAATAAGATTTTAGGCATAAGAGTACTATTTTTCATCTTTGTGCAAGGTCCTTTTGACATCTTGAACTTGTTAAATGAAGACATTTATGTTTTACTTGATTTAGCTTGTAATTGATTATTCATTGTACATGATTAATGGACTTGTTAGGAGAAGTTAAGGAATGGAAAGCATATCGCCAATGGGGTGTTGAAGTGGACAAAATATGGGCATCTCACAGCCCTCTGAAATGTCCTCCTAGGTATTCTTTGATCTACTTTATTCTATAGTTTCTTCATAGGCATAGCTAGTCAAGAGGTTTGTGCACTCTTGCCAGCAGTTATAATTTTCTTCTTGAATTCAATAAATGAGTGGCAATGTTTCTCCAAGGAAAATGAAAGGAGTTGCTGAAGCAAACCTCATGGCACTCATATCCCAATGAAAAATTGATGGGAAACAAAAAAATGATTCAATGTTCTCATCACTTGTAGCAAAATATGGGGGTTCTAGTGACCAACCTAAAGAACCAACAGAAGAAGAATTTGAAGCTACGCGTCAAAAGATGGAGACTCAGAAGCTACCCAAGAACAAATCAAAGTGCAAGAAAACTAAATCCATATGAAGAGCTCACCTTTAAGGACAATTTTATCATATCATTTGGTAAATTTAGGTTGTGTTAGAGTGTTGATTTTTAACAAATATTTTTCTCTAGTTGTAGAAAATCCAAAATTGCCAATCTTGTTCATATTCTTTTCTTGGAAAGGCTTTAGTGTTGTTACCCTTTCACTTGACATATCATCCCTCAGTTTTTGGATCATTTCTTTCAAGATTTAGGCACAAAGGCAGTTTGTTGTAGCTCAATTTTTTCATATGTCTAAAGTTGTTGTAAATTGTCTATAGAGGCATCTTGCTTTGAGCAATGGATGCAGATTCTACTCTATTATATATTATTGCTTATGACTTTTGTGCAACTCATCAATTTTATAGAATTTCTTTTTAAAGATTTAGGAAAGCTGCATTTTTCAACAAAAAATTGAATCAAGATCTAAAAAATGGTTAAACAATTAAAAATAGGCCATATTATTTAAAGCTTCTTTTGCACAACATCTATGCAGAATAGTTAGAGAACATAAGAAGAAAAATGAAGAAATTGCAATACAATCTGAAAAACTAAATACTAGGAAATTGGTGCACTCATACTGTTCTAGAAATCTAGTGTTTCCAAGTTAACATTCATACCTTTTAAAAAGAGGTTTGTTTTCTGTGTGCTATTAGAGAACAATAACAATAAAGTTTTATGTGTGTTGTCAAAGAAAAATAACAATAATGTTGTCATTTAGAGTTTTCTTGGATATCTCAGTAGCATTTCAAACGCACAATACCAGAAGAACACAGTTTGTATGTGCTAGCTTATCTCTTTTTATACACATACCTAAAATCTTGTCATGAGAGGAAAAGCTAGAAATATAAAATATAATGTTTTTTTTAATAAAGGCTTAAAACATAGAGAATAAAATCAACAGAATTTACAAGGGCATCACCTTTAATTTGGATCATTGCATTGAGCTATGTGAGAGTAGTCTTCTCATCACCTCCCATACAATGCACACTAACTACCAACACCTTCACACGGAACAAAAACCCCTTAAAATCCCCAATATGTTTCTGCAAAAAAAACATGTTGAGACTTGTTAACCCTAAAACTTCAAAAGAAAGAGTCTTATCTTTTCCCTTCAATGACTGGGCTGAGACTTAGTGAATCTTGAAAGTTTATTTTTGCTTCTTTTTTTTGCACCTAAGACCTTTTTCAAATCATCTATGCCCTATAAGACATGACTTAAGACTCCTATAGACATACACTAAAAATAGTGACCTTAGTGCCATCTAAAATTCCATAGTGACTACTTAGGCCTAGGTGAAACATAATATTAATAATAACAATATAGTAAGTGACTTACAACAAAGTACCCCTTTGAGTAATCAAATTTTTCAATGAGGATTTGTCTTTGGTTTGCTCCTAGGTTTCTTGATGTTTCTACTCCTTGCATCACACAATGAACAACGGTAGAGATAGTTATTGTGTTTATTAAGAAAACTCCTTATAGTGATATCCAGATAGTGGTGACTAAGTGTGAGAAGATCACATCTTTCACCTTCTCACATGGGCATTATAATAAACATCAATAAGCAACCTAAATATATGTATCCCAAGCTTAAAATATTGCATCCTGAACTTATCATAAGGCAGACTGAGAAGGGTAGAGAGAGACGATAGGGTGTTGTCTCTCACTCACCCTATTTGCAAATTCAACAAAAAGACTAGTGGTAGTAGAACATGAAACTTTCAGTCCTGCCTTCAGCTTAGTCATCAATGTAGCCTATGTATCCTGTGACTTCAGTAGAAGTTGGTATCTAGTTGTGTATTATGTAAGTGTTTGACTGGTGAACTTATCAACTATTACTAGCAGTTATTTATTAATATTACTATCTGCCTATTGAAGTGTTTGATTGGTGAGCTTGTTAAGTGTTATAAATGAACAAAGATAGAGTATGCTTTTGATTTTTTTTTGTGGAATCTATATTGTTTTTAACCTTGTTTATCATTTATTTATTTATTTATTGTTTTAGGAGCTTTCTTGGCAAGAATTGGTGGCATAGTTATATAAATCAACAAATATTCATGGCTTCCAATTTTTTCATTAAAAAATTGCATATTTTTCATGATTTATCAAGATAAAATTGAAAAAAGCTCACCCCAAGCTGATAAAATCATGAAAAAGAACCATATTTGTTAGTTGTATGGTTTTTTCTTTATCTATGGGTTTGTCAATTTATTCCCAAGAATGAATTATGTTACTATGTTGGGTGGTATCAAAGTTCTCATTTTATTTATTTACCAAAATTAATTATCAAACCATTTTTCCCAACCATTTTTATGCTAGGATTCATGTGATGGGTATGCATGGATTTTTGAGAGTGACTTGCATCTGTTCAATGCTACCAGGCATGGAAAAGGCTTTTTAGTTTTTTTCAAGGGTAGAAGTGTCAAGGGTATTGGATTATGTTCACATTTTTTTGGTTAAAATGCTTGAACCGTAGATTGAAATATGATATTAAATGTGTATCTAATATCTATATGTTATTGGGTCTATAGCATATAATATCATTAAGCAAGTAGTTTGTTTCAACATTCTGTCCAAATTTCAAAAATAAGTATTTTTAATTTTTTAAGAAGTTCTTAGGTCATAGTGCCAGATTCCCTAAATGGTCTGACGTGATAAATACATCATAAAGATGTTATTTATAACAATAATATATTGATTATCTCTAACTGCACTTTCTTGCGGAGCTCAATGCAAATCTCATGGTTGAGTTAGGATGAGAAGAGTTCAAACACTAAGTCCAAATAGGTAAAGCTGATGCACTTAGGATTGCACAACTTAGGGCTTTTATCAGAGCTTAATGGAATGAGATGAACATAGGGGTGGATCCTGATGATTAATAGTTTAGGAGAGGGGGCTGGTGGTTTCTTAGGGAAAAATAGAGCCTAAGAATTGGCTGAAGAGTTTAGATTTCTTAAATGACAAGTTGGAACAAGAAGGCTAGATTCTAAAACATGTGAATGGTTGGGATTATCTGTCTGCATGGTCTTTTGAAAACTAGGGATGCCCTTGGTTTTCCAAAGTGTCTGCCTAGTCAATTTAGGGGCCTACAAAATATTATGTAAACTGCTAATAAGCTGCAACACATCTTGTGTAGAATCTATTCTCCATTTCATAGCTCCTATAGGGTCTCCTCTAGACACAATATAACTATTCTCATCTATTCTATGCATTTGAAAGCAAAAAAGTGAATTCCATACATTGTTTGATAGAAACAAAACATAAAGGTTTGGAGTATACACAACCTTCTCCTTGAAACTTGTGATATGCAAAATTTCAATGCTTAGACATGGAGATTATGGAGAACAAATTTAAGGATTACCATAAAGATGTATTCCCCCACAAATATCAAAATCATTCAATTAAATTATTTAGAGAAAGTTAAAAACATAATACTGGAACACATAAATAAACCAAATGATTTCACTATATAAGGTAGAATTGTCTCATCTTACCAAGAACTTGTTTGTTTTGATATGTAGCTGTGATGAACATGTGTTGTAGAAAAGATGTTGCAAAGCTTTTACACTTAAAATCTTGGCATATTTCAAGTAGCGTCTATATTTCTAGGTCATTGATGAGTGAGCTGATACATCACATTCAAAACGTAGATACTACTTTTTGTCATTTCATTGGATTTCCAAACTGAATCTTACAAATCCTTGAACTTAATTAATCAATGTATTTGACCAAAGTAGCTGGTTTGAATTAACTAAGTTTCCTTAACTTCGCACAAGACCTAATAAACCAATAAGCTAAATGTTAATCCACATATTCACTCTAAGAGTCTCATTAAATTTACAAAAGAATCCAAAAAATCAAAACATATTGTGGGAAGAAGAGCCAAATATATTGTTAATAGTGTCCAATGGAACACATACTACAAAAAAAACTTACTCGTATCGAGTTTCATCCATCCCCATTATAAGCTCAAAAATTGCTTCACATGTAGCATCCACAACACCTACTGCCTTCATTGCTCTACTCCAACTTCATGGCTGTACACACCACTTACTCTATAACTCTTTCTATGAACACAACAATAATAAAATTCTTTTAATTGAATTGAGAAGTTAAAACACTTTTCTAATTGTATTGAAAAGTAACAAGTGATATACCAAGTAGTCAGCTTCCAGAAGCTCTTCAAAGATCCTAAGACCTGTACCAAAAAAAAAACCTATAAGTAACAATCCTATTGTTTTTAAGTATTTCTCTAAATTTGATCCTAATTTCTATTCACAACAAATAAATTAGTAGAAAGTTTCATTTGCTACATTTTTTCAATTGCTTAATAATATTTGAAACCCTCACTCAATTATCATTCCTCCTATTTTTCCACAACCTTTTTCTTCTTCGAAACATTTGGATAATTCTGAATACTTTCCCACCCTCATAAAATCATTTGTCCATACTTTGTGGAGCATTCTCCCAAGTTCTCTTATGTTGTTGGGTATATATTTTTTATTTTGATTCATTTAATTTTTTCCCATGTTGAGCTGTCAGAATTAAGGCTTGTTCAGAGGAGTCTGCAAAAGGTGTTGGTGGTCATGAAGGATTTGGTCACAGATGCCAACTTCAATTGGTTAGAAACTGGGTTTTCTTTAAAGGCCATGGATTCAATATTGGAAGCGCAAATATTGTTTGTAAGAAAAATACTCCAGTTAACAAGCTATAGGAGGCCATGACCCATAGTTATTGAATTGTAGAGATTTGACAACAATGTAAGAAAAATACTCTTATATAGCAAATATTTCAAATTATCCTAATTGAAACCATAATGAACATGCAACAACATTGTGGTCGTTTGAAACAAGATTGAGTTATACTAACTTCTCGATGGGGGCATTCCTAGAAAAGGCAGGTTTTAAATGTTGGATGTAGGGTACCCCAACAAATGAGACTGAGTGAAAATGGATGGGAGCATTAAAACAAGAGACCTTCCCATGAAATATGAGTTTAAGGCTGGAACAAGAGAAAATCCCTACATGATCAACAAGCAAGGATTCCATGAATTTTCAATTTTGAGAGGATTTTCAAGCCTTAACTGTCTCAAGATAAGTCTTCAATAAACATCACTCCATCCCACATGACTTGCTAAGGCATTAAAAATTAAGTAGCACAAACAAAAACAAATAGCATTCAATGAAATGCTTTCTTTCTATCCCAAACAGTAACAACATAATATGGCATGCAAAAAACATTTGTTAAGACTTACAAGAAGAGCCAATGCCCCAAAGATCATCATCCAAAAATGGTCAAATGTTCGCCTGTCAAATGGTCCACACTCTAAATGCACACCATACCTTGCTCTCTATTCATGAAAAGGCTCCTCCAAACTCTTCCTCGCTAGTTTTGACCTTTCACTTCTCAGATTTGGTGAGTTGCAGCCTGAAAATAAGGTTTCGATAGGGGTTTAGAGTATGTTTATTAAAATGAAAATTATTGGCCATGAAAATTATGGCACCCATTATGCCTGCCCATTAAGCCCGCTAAAAAAAAAATCCCAATGGAATACTAATAATATAAAATTATCTAATATTTAATGTAATATTATATAATATAATATTTATATAATATAATATAAATATTATATTATAGTATTATATATTATATTATATTATAGTATTATATATATATATTATATTATATTATTATAATATTATATAATATAATATAATATAGTATAGTATTATATAATATATTATATTATGCAGGTGGTAGGGTGGGCGCCCCTCCAGTCTGACGAAGGGGACGTAGCAATTTATGTCATGGTGTTTGGCCACAGGGGTGAAGGGGATGATGTGGGAAGTTGCTCTTGCTAAGTGATGGGAAGGAAACATCATGCTAATGAAGTATGTGTTTTAAGGAGGAAGCATGGTTTCCATTTTTTAGACCAGTTTGAGCGCATTAATATAAAGGTTTTAGTCATTTTAGAGTTAATCGACACATTTGGAGGGGATTTATTATTGGAGGTGACAACCATGTAGTACTTGGCATTAATTCATTATTAAGATTTGGCTTTAAGGCCAAAGCAAGGGTCGTTTCATTTCTATTTTTTATTTTCTTTTGGCTTGAATGGTGATCTCTCTATCTGGCTGGGAGTGGCTAGAGCTTGGGTGACGATGGCCAGGCACTCTCAGTTCATGGTGGAGGTGTCAGTGGATGGGCTGACATGATTTGGGGTTGATACCCCGATTTCCTTGAAGTTGTCAACTCGACATTAAGCTTTATTTAGAGGAGTAATAGTCATTTATTTAGTTATTTTTATTTGTCTATATTAATCATTTATTTAGTAATTTTTATTTGTATGATATTAGTCATTTATTTATCATTTAGTTGTGATTTTACCCAATGACCAAATTTGTCATTTATTTTCAAAATACTACTAGTGTTAGTCACGTGACTAAAATTTTTAGTCACGTAGTCATTTATTTGCCAAATTCTACTAGTGTGAAGCATGTTAACATGCTTTCTTGAAAAAATTGTTATAGTTGTAGGTGATTTTTGGATGGTTGATGAAAATAATGAGGCAAATGATGTAATATTTATTTTCATGCAATACAAAATCCTATTACCGAAAAAAAAAAATCTAACGATTCTAATGTTATTCTGAAGTTTTCAATTCGCAAGTCTACTGCTTCAGAGATTTACTTCCGAAATGCAACTACAACCATCCATCGACAATTCATTGAACGGTCGTGGTTATATTGATTTGCACTGACACTTTGCTACTATATTTTTTTATTAGTTTGATATTATGTTTAATTCGCTAATTTTTTTTCTTAATCATTTGAAATAGATTTAATTCACCAATCGAAATGTTTTATTGGTTTGAAAATAGATTTTAATCACCATCGAAAAAAATTTAATGGTTTTAAAAAAATTACATTTTGCTAAGATTTTCCACAAACTTCTAGTGATTAGAAAAGATTCACCAATGGATATTATTTTTTTTCATTAAAAACAAAAAAAATCACCACTAAAATTAATGTTTTTATCGGGAAGTATACAAGATTCCCCAGGATTTTACACCTTCTCCAAGGGGGGGTTTCTTAAATTTTTCCCTGGTGTGTTGTATGAGAATAAAAGAATAATTAGGGATTGGAGGTGGAGAGTAATTGATGAAGATAGCCTCATGAGGGGAGCACATAGTGTTGCACAACAATGTTGGAGGAATGTGGCCAATGAGCTGGAGAAATTGTGGAAGAAGTGGAAGAAGTGTATTGATGATCTACTTTGGATAAATCATTACATGTGCAGGAGCACATGATATTTTTTCTCCCTGGGGAGTCTAATGTAGGAGCATCGACTATCCTTTTGAATTTTTCTTTTAGTTTAGTCTTATCTGGGTGAATGCAGTTCCTGTCGCAAATTAGTAAGCTTGTCTTCGATGGAAGGAAAGTGATAATCAATGATTAATGACCAATTATAAGAAACAGTTACAAATAGTTAGCAATGTTCAAGATGGTTCAAAAATGGATTAGTGATAGTTGGAAAAACAGGTGGAAATAGTTTGATTTCAGTTATCAACACTGGCAAGAAACATTTTGAGGCATCAATAAGTGAAAGGTCGCGGGGATGATAGGGCCGAACCGAGGAAGGCTATTTGTTGTGAAAATAACAATTGTAGCAGCCAAAAGATTTTGAGGAGGTCGATAAGAAGACAAGGCCAATGGAAAAGAGGCCGAGAAATGAAATATGGGGGTTGGCTGGTAGAAAGAAGAGAGATTGGCAGAAGAGAGGGATCGACTGATAGTAGAAAGGAAGTGTATGGTCGAGGAAAGCGAAATGCATTGATGGTGGGAAGTGAAGAAGAGTGAAGCAATAGAGTAAGGAAAGATGGATGGAGCATAGATAAAGAAGGAATGCATAATATAGAGGATGGACCGATCAACAAGAAGAGGTATGCATGACTGTTCATGGCATGTGTGGAAAGAAAGAGAATATTGGAAGTAGCGTTGGGCAAGAAATACAAAGAGGGTTGCACAGTATACAAAAGAGCATTCAAAATGGTAGGTTAGCAGAATGAAGTTGAGAATCCAGAAAAAAGAGAGGACAATTGTTAAAGATTAAGGGAAGCAAAGAAGATGGGTAAAGATGAGGATGAAGAATAGAGGTAAGGAGGCATCGAGCAAATAAGGCCTAGAATATTAAAGTTTATTATTTGTTTGTAACTAGTAGTTCATGTATTTCAATAAGAGAATGAGAAATCGAATGTTCATTGTGAGTTCATGTTGATTGATTGTTATATCAATGTCATATGGATCATATAGTTATTTTTTGTAATTATAGTTCATGGTTGAGTGTTTATCCTTAAATTACTATCACATGTCATGAGCAAGATAATTGTTTCTTGTTCATGTTGCTGATGCAATAGGAAGACTGTGTGGGTGAATGGTGTTGTTAGTAGTTTGGAAAACCTGTGCAAGATTACAAATCAAACCTGGAGCCTATGTGGTAGAGAGGAGTGTTCCATCACCTGAGTACATTTATATTCTTTGCATTTAAATTGACGTTGAAATGACATGTAACTGGCTATAAAATCTTGTTTACCTTCTTTATTACATTCAAATATGTCTGTACATAAAATCAAAAAGCATGGATAGAAGCAAAGATGAAAATGCAACTATTTTCTTTCCCTTTTTTTTCATTAAAGTTGCGACTGGAATCCTGAATCATTTTATACTTTTCTCCCCTTTGGTGTTTGTTGTATTGGCTACTTCTTAATTTCAATCAAGAAATCAATTGGGCACTACATAAACATAGCTTGGATCACAATAAATATATAGTCATCTCATGATACTGTAATTTAGTGACCTTTCTATGCAATGGATCAATATTTCCTATTAAATGGTAGGCGCCCACTTTGAGAAATCAAGTCATTTGTATGAGCTTTCACTCAGGACGAGACCCTATTGTCAGATTTTTCAACCGAACAATTTCGTCTTTGGGCAGTCTAGCGCCATAAATTGTAAGGAAGCAAAGGTACGTGGAATTGCTTCCTATGCTAATCTTGAGAGGACGATAATGCAAATTCAACTAACTATTATAGAGATTCCAATGGACAAATAAACATGCATAAATGAAATATCACAATAAACTTATAACACGGTAATTACCATGGGGAAACCCTTCCGAGAGAAAAACCCCACCCTCCAAAACTCTCACAATGTATTATCAAATCAAAAGGATTACAATACACTTGCAATGCAAGTTCTTACAAGAGAGCATCACGACAACTCGAACTCGGACTTCGAGAGACTCCTTCTAGCACCTAGGCTTGCAAACTGAACTCGATGATACAAACACCTCCCCAAGCCCTCCTTTTATAGTGATTTACAACCTAGAAACCATTTGTGGTTTTAAAAAACCATGGGCAAAACAACCATGCCACATGTTACCCACTTGTCATTTGTAACTTCCAAGATGGGAAACCAACCAAGTTAAAATAGCATTTTCGTCCATAATTTTGTCCTCTAGTTTAGACCCCCATTAAATTCATACAATGAGTTGTTTATACTCTAAAAACAACCCTCCTATATTCTAATAGGGACAAGGAACATTTTTAACAACTCATACACCTTTTTCCAACACATAAACATGTGGAGAACTACCACAAACAAATTCTAGAATTTTCTGAAGAAAAAAAACTTGCAAGGTTGAGACATGATTCTCAACATTCTCCCACTTGTCAAACACCTTGCAAGAGTCAGGGGATCCAAAGTGTCATGGACTTAATTGCTAGGGGCCGAGAGCCCCATAGACTCTGAACACCATCTAAATTTCTCTGTGCTCACGGGCTTAGTTAAAGCATCAGCAACATTCACCAAAGTCTCTACCTTCTCCAGCTTCACCTTGCCATCCTCGAACATATCTCTCACAAAATGATATTGTACATCAATGTGCTTGGTCCTAGCATGAAATGTCAGGTTCTTCGCTAGGCATATTGCACTCTGACTGTCACTATAAATTGTCACTGCACCCTATTTAAACTCTATATCTAAACACAATCTCTTTAGCTAGATGGCTTCCTTGCAGGCATGAGTAGCTGCCATATACTCTGCCTCTATAGTGGAAAAAGCGGCCACAGCTTGTCGCTTGCTCATCCAACTGATTACACCACTGAATAATGTAAACACATATGCACTGGTGGATCTTCTTCTATCAACATCACCAGGCCAATCTGAATCCACGTAGCCTTGAATATCCAAGGAATGCTTGTTTCCTGTTCCATGAAAACATATAGAGTACTCTGAGGTACCCTTCAAGTATTTGAAAACTCTTTTTACTGCATCCCAATGTGCTTTTCCTAGATTAGACATGTAACGGGAAAGTACTCCCACTACTTGGGCAATGTCTGGTCTTGTACAGACCATAGCATACATCAAACTTCCAACAACACTCTGATATGGTACTCAACTCATCTCTTCCATCTCCAATGGGGATGTAGGACAATGTGAGCTAGAAAGCTTTGTTCCCATAGTAACAGGAACACTCAATGGTCTGGAATCCTGCATATTGAATCTTCTCAGAATTGTACCAACATACTTACTCTGGCCTAGTCAAAGCTTTCTGTTTTTCCTATCTCTTATAATCTCCATTCCCGGAATATGCCTTGCTGTACCAAGATCTTTCATTTCAAACTTTACTGAGAGCTGAGATTTTAACTCTGCAATCAAACCTTTTCCTTTGCCAATAAACAACATGTCATCAACATATAAGGCAATAACCAGGAAATAATCACCATCAGACTTGTAATATATACAGTGATCAGATTTAGATCACACAAATCCCAAACTCAAAACATATGTATCAAACTTCTGGTACCACATCCTAGGACTTTGTTTTAAACCATATGAGGATTTCTTCAACTTATAGACCAAATGACTTTTACCTTTCACCACAAAGTGCTTTGGTTGTGTCATATAAATTTCTTCCTCCAAATCTCCATGAAGGAAAGTTGTTTTCACATCCATCTGCTCTATCTCTAGATCATAAGATGTTGCAATAGAAAGTAAAATCGAATGGATGTCATTTTTGCTACAGGAGAAAAAATTTCACCATAATCAACTCCTGCAACTTGGGAGTAACCTTTTGCAACCAAACGTGCTTTATTCTTCTCAATACTTCCATCTGAACCCATCTTCCTTTTGAACACCCATTTACAACCAACAGGCTTCCGTCCTTCAAGAAATGGTACAAGGTCCCATGTGTCATTCTTCTTAAGAGCTGCCATCTCTTCTTCCATGGTTATTTTCCAAGACTCTGAATCATTCATACCAAGAACCTCTTCTACATATCTCAGTTCATCAATATTAGCATTCAAAGCAAATATACACCTCCAATCATTAGGAGAATATCCATACCTTTTTGGTGCTTTCCTCTGTCTACTAGACCTTCGAACAAGATCTGGTTTAGGTTGTCCCTCTTCCTCTGATGATTTAGAACTCGTAGAGCTCTCCTCGACTTCTTGTCTTTCTAAGGGCCTTGATTCAGCTTTCTCAAGTGTAGTAGGTAGTTGAATCACATCTTTCTTTTCTTCCATCTGTTCTGGCTGCACTATAACAGAAGAAGGCTTAGTTTCTCTAAAAATGACACTTCTGGAATAAAATACCTTTTGTGCAACAGGATCCCAAAGCTTGTATCCTTTCACACCATAACTATAACCGATGAAGATACATTTGACAACTTTGTTGTCCAATTTTGTCTGCTTCTCCTTTGGCACATGAGCATATGCCTCGCAACCAAACACTCTCAGATGTCTAAGTGAAGGCTTGTGGCCCGACCACGCTTCCATTGGCGTCTTATCAACAAGAGTTGATGTAGGAGACCTATTTATCAGGTAGTAGGCAGTGGCTACAGCTTCAGCATAGAACTTTTGTTCTAGTCCAGCTCCACTCAGCATACTCCTAGCCTTCTCCATCAATGTCCTGTTCATTCTTTCTACAACTCCATTCTGTTGTGGAGAATACAGAGTCATCTTCTCTCTTTTAATACCACAATCTTTACAAAATGTGTCAAAATCATTAGAGCAATATTCACCACCATTATCAATTCTCAAACACTTTATCTTCTTTCCAGTCTACAACTCAACCATTGCTTTAAATTATTTGAAACGTCTGAAAACTTCAGCTTTACTCCTAAGAAAATAAACCCATGTTCTTCTACTGAAATCATCAATGAAAGAAACATAATAAACTGATCTACTTAGAATAGAAGAAACATCAACTGGACCAAATACATTTGAATGGATAAGATCCAAAATACATGAAGACTTATGAGAACTCGAGTAAAACTAAATATGATTTTGTTTACCATAAATACAATGCTCACAAAAATCAAACTCAAGATTGCAGTCATTCAACCCATCAACAAGGTTTTTATTTTTCAAGGTCCGTAGACCCTTCTCACCTATGTGGCCGAGTCTTTGGTGCCATAACATGGTCTTCTCTACAGGAAACTTTGATTCAGTATATAGAGCACCCTTGGGTACCGAAAAACCATGACCATTTGTTGAAAGAGAAACGCTCTCCTTCTCCAACAAAGTAGTCCTTTTCACAATCTTATCAGAAGTACTATTGCACTCAACCATGCATGCATCAAGCTGGTACAATGTACCCAATCTGCTTCCTCTTGCTATTACCATAGCACCTCTCACCATTTTCACACCTGCTTCAGAAAACTGTACATGCACACCTGCATCTATTAGTTTGCTAACAAATAACAAATTTCTTGCTAGTCCCAGGATATGCAAGACACCATCAAATCTTCTAATTATACCATCAAAAAATTTCACACGAATACTTCCACGACCAACAATATCAAGAAGAGAGTTATCACCCAAATACACCTTACCACCATCAAAATTTGTATACTTACTAAACCAGTTTCTATTAGGAGTCATGTGGAAAGATGCACCTAAGTCTATCAACCATGCATTGTCACCTGCATGAGTGGCCAAGGCTGTGATGAAAGCATCTCCATCTTCCTTGTCGGACTCAGAATCAGAATCTTGCTTCTTCTTCTTCTTCTTCTTCTCCTCTTTGCATTCCTTTCGGAAGTGTCCAGGTTTGCCACAATTCTAGCAGATTGCCTTGGACTTACCAGGAGATTTTGATCTCCCCTTATTCTTGGACTTAGAATGGCCATGCTACTTTTCGTTCTTGCCTCTTTTTTTTGGTCTTCCTCAAACACTCAAAGCCTCTTTGGCATTCAAAGAGACCTTCCTTCTCATCTCCTTAGAAAGTAGAGAACCAACAACATCCTCCATCTTCAAGACAACGGAAGTGCTCCCTATGGCCATGACAAGGTTGTCCCATGAGTCTGGCAACGAACATAGCAAGATTTGGCACCTTTCTTCTTCATCCATTTTCACCCCAACTGAGGTCAACTGAGTCACCAACATATTAAAGCTTTCTAGATGCTCAGAAATTCATCCACCTTCTTCCATTCTCAAGGAATACAACTTCTTCCTCAAGAAAATCTTGTTCACAAGTGATTTCGCTTGATAGATCTCACTTAGCTTCTTCCAAAGCTTCTTTGCAGTAGATTCTTCATGGACATTAATCATAATTGAGTCTACAAGACACAATCTAATGAGACCTTTAGCTTTTCTATCCATTACATCATATTGTGTAGCTAAAGTTGGATCTGCGGGCCTCAGCGTATTCTCATCCACTGCATCCCATAGATCTCAATCAATTATCATATCTTCCATCTTTAGTTTCCACATCTCAAAGTTTGTGCCAGAAAACTTCTCTACATCAATTCTCCCCAATGTGCTTGCCATCTTTACAATCCTGCAATATAGAAAATAAAATACTCTGCACAAGCTCCCACTCAAACCTTGATTAGCTCAAAAAACCCTGTACCCAACAAATAGAATCAAAACTGGCCAGGCTCTGATACCACTTGTAAGGAAGCAAAGGTGCGTAGAATCACTTCCTACGCTAATCTTGAGAGGATGATTATGCAAATTCAACTAACTATTACAGAGATTCCAATGGACAAATAAACATGCATAAATGAAATATCACAATAAACTTATAACACAGTAATTACCGTGGGGAAACCCTTCCGGGAGAAAAACCCCACCCTCCAAAACTCGCACAATGTATTATCAAATCAAAAGGATTACAATACACTTGCAATGCAAGTTCTTACAGGAGCGCATCACCACAACTCAAACTCAGACTCGGAGAGACTCCTTCTATTACTCAGTCTTGCAAACTGAACTCAATGATTCAAACACCTCCCCAAGCCCTCCTTTTATAGTGATTTACAACCTGGAAACCATTTATGGTTTTACAAAACCATGGGCAAAACAACCATGCCACATGTTACCCACAACCAAGTTAAAATAGCATTTTCGTCCATAATTTTGTCCTCTAGTTTAGACCCCCATTAAATTCATACAATGAGTTGTTTATACTCTAAAAACAACCCTCCTATATTCTAATAGGGACAAGGAACATTTTTAACAACTCATACACCTTTTTCCAACACATAAACATGTGGAGAACTACCACAAACAAATTCTAGAATTTCTGAAAAAAACAACTTGCAAGGTTGAGACACGATTCTCAACAGAAATAACTAGGGCTAAGGGCCATTACACTGAGGGCGTCGAGCTCATTGATGCAGTCTTGGATGTCGTGTGCAAGGAGGCACGGGATCCGAAATGGGGACAATGTTGATATTGAAGATAAGAGAGGTGTATCCCGACAACATGACACTTAATTTCTATGTGTTTCCTTCTTTGAAAGTGTTGAACACAGTTGTGGAGCCCAATTGAAGGACCTGGTCACATTTTTTATTCAAACTTTTTTGTTTGTCCTTTCTTCGGGCTTGGTTTAAAACCAATTGAATTGTGAAGATTTCAGATTTATATTATATCCAAGACATAAATCTTTAGAAAATAAATCGAATTTATTTTCATTCCTCAAACAATTTTCCTCTTCCAAAGATTAATTATGTATCATATAGTCACCAGGAAGCTTTGGTATAGATACAAAGATTCGTCCTCATCCCTTACCCACATTTTTTGGTGATTATATTTATACATAATAATAAATATAGTTGTTCTCTATACTTGCAGTAACTTTAGGGTAAATTTGTAGGTGTTTTTTGTTGTTAGTTATATGGAGTCTCCTCAAGATCATTGCTACAAGCAAGAAAGGGCGGAGGGGGAAATGAATGATTTGAAGCTTTCCAAATGCAATTACTATGAATGGAGTTATGAGAGCGAGGATTTCTCTGAGACTTTGTTATGTAAGGATGAGGACAACCTTCCTGCAAAATATTGTGTAGATGCTAATCTCATTTTGGACATAATGAAGAGCCTCATTGATGATATCATGTCCACCGAGCAACCTTGCAGCTTGGCCTCTACTATTGTCGATGACTGTAACAGTACATCTTTGTTCAATGTGGATATTGGCCTCTACTATTGTCGATGACTGTAACAGTACATTTCTTTCTATGCGGTTAAGCTTTGCAAGTCAAGAGGGTTGGTTGAGATGAGGCCAATCCTATTTACAGATTATCTTTTTTCTTTGTTGTTTTGTAGAAGGGTCCGTACTCTGCTTTGATATATTGAAGATATTAAAATGATAATAATAAGGTGGTGTGCAGCCTATCCACCATTATAGGAAAGTTCATTTTACAAGTTGTAGGTGGTAGTATTTTAAGGAAGTACTCTCACTTGACATGGTTTTACAATTTATCTCACTATGAAGATGTCCATGGATTGTATTCTTTAGGCTTATATATCATTAAATGTTGTTATTTTCTTCTAATTCAGCATAATTCTAAAGAGAATTATATTATAATATTCCAATAACGTGTGAATTAGAGATCAACTATACATGGGGTAATTTTAACGATGGTGTAGAATACTGAAACATCTATTCAGTTTGAGAATGCATCTTTAATCGTGTTTTCAATTAATTAATTAATTAATTATGCAGTCAAAAGTGCATTCTTCGAATTGGATAAGCATCTTATCCATGACAACAAATGCCAAATAAAAATTAGCTATAATGATTTTGATAATATAATATGATGAATAGAGATTAGGTAAGCTGATTTTAAACACCCCTCCATCCATAGCACTTGCAACTCCATATTGACAGTACACATTGTCATCCATCAATGTGCGCAAAGGCCAAATAGAAAAAATAGCTATAGTGATTTTGCAATTTGACAATGTCATATAAAAGATATAATGAAAATAGACGCCTTCAGAAGGATAACTCTCAAACTATTTTTATATATTAATATTTAATATATATATATATATATATATATATACTAGTATTAATCTATATTCATAATATAAATACTAAACTTACCAAAAACTGAAAAATGGAAAATGCAAAATGCAAAATCAAAAATAAAAAAATCCAAAACAAAATCAAAACAAGAAAAAACAAATAACTATACAAAAAGGAAAAAATAAAAAACAAAAATCAAAGTTTCAAATAATTTCCAAATTGACTGTAAGTATTTACAAGTTATAATTTATATATCCTTTTTTAATCTGTAGCAAAAAATCTTAAAGCAGACATAAATATTAAAATAGTAAAAAAAAGCTGTTTCCTTTTTAATAAAGCTGCTGTTAAGTTTTTCAAATGAATTAAAAAGCCTGTTTTTCTTTTAATAAAGCTGTCCGTTCATAAATCTTTGATTTTACAAGCAATTATATATTGCATTGTGACATCTCCAAGCAGAGGCAAAGTTTTTGTAAGCACAATTTCTGCTTTCATTTAACAAGCACAGTTTATGCTCTCATCATCCCAAGCACAGTTTCTGCGCTCATCATTGGCACACATTTTGCAATTCTTCAGGTATGTAAGCATTGCAATTCTTTTGTGTTTACAAAATAATTAGGAATTTGTGCAATTTTTTTCAGCCAGCTTCTCAATGAATTTAAAGAAAATAGAAATTTATACAAATTTAATATTCTTTTGTCTCTTTTAAATTGCTTTATTTATCTGTATGATGTATTAAATTAATTTTTTTCCCTTTCTCATTTATTTATGTTTCAATTTGAAATTACGCTCTGCATTTCTGAATTGGTGTTTAAAGAAAGAGAGATGTGGATAATAAGAAAATCCATCCATTCCCTCTCTTGTATATCGTGCAAAGAATAAAAGAGTTTTCTATTTCTGTTCTGTTTTCATATATTATATAGTTTTTTAATTTCTGTTCTGTTTTCATATATTATATAGTTTTTTAATTTCTGTTCTGTTTTTATATTTAATTTCAGTAGTATGAATCCCAATTCAATAACATTTAGAATGATTATCCATGATAAGGAATAAAGCATGTAAATTTCAGATTTTTTCCTCCTTATTGTGGCCATAGTTAAATATTCCTATGGCTATATATGCACTTATATTATTTT
Source organism: Sequoia sempervirens (assembly GCA_007258455.2). NCBI lineage: Eukaryota > Viridiplantae > Streptophyta > Pinopsida > Cupressales > Cupressaceae > Sequoia > Sequoia sempervirens. Next base: position 125,709 of record VDFB02024015.1, read on the forward strand.
TATGTTAATTGTTATTTTAAATATATTTCAATTTAAAGTAATATAACTGTTATCATTCCTTTTAATATTTATTTTATTCATTAGCTTTATCATCCTTTTCTTTAATTTCTTTCAAAAATTTCTTGTATTTCTTTGCATGGTTGTTTCTTCCAATCTTCCGCTAAAATTTCTAGCCAAAGACGGTGCCTTCCATTTACAAACTCATATTAATTCGTATCTTTTGTCTTGAAAATTAAAAGTGCTTTAACTGGGTTTTGTAGGTGGAGTTAGAAAAATATGACTAGGGCAAAGGGAATTAAGCGAAAGGGCAATGACAAACAGGTAAAATCTCAACCAAAACAAATTAAAGAAATGCAAATTGTAATATGGTAACTAATAAAGGTAATTGTACAACAAATTTGCAGAGCATTAGCCAGCAAACAGCAGTAACAGTAGATGCAAAAGATAACAGAGAAGCGGTGACAAATTTGAAAAGCCTGAATGAACGTTTACTGACTACAGTTACTAATGAAAGAAGGGAAATAGATGAGTTGAAAAAAAAGCTGGAAATGTGTGATGATCGTGAAAAGTTATTACAAGATAAGATGACTGAAGATAAGCAGTCGTGGGGTTCTTGTAAGGAGAAGCTGGATGCACAGGTTTCAGGGCTACAAAATGAGCTTAATGAAACAAGAGTATTCAGCCAAGGGCGTGAAGAACTGTGCACTAAGCTGAGACAAGAAAAAACTGATTTGGAAGACAAGCTGAAAGAGTTCAGCAGTAGAATTAAGGAATTAGAGGATAAAATGTCTGTAGATGGAAGGAAGTTGGAAGGAAGATTTGTAAAGCTGGAAGATGAGGTTATTGAAGAAGCACAAATTTTGATTGAGAAACATGAAGAATTGTGCAGTGAAATAATGAAAGAAAAGAATGAGTTGGAAAATAAGGTAAAAGAATACAATGATGAGACTGAAGAATTGAAGGCAAAAATGTCTGAAGGTGGGCGCTTGTGGGATTCTTCTAAGACAGAGTTGGAAGTGACAGTTGCAGGGCTGCAAAAGGAGCTGAATGAAACAAGAGTGTTGAGCTTGAAACATGAAGAAGCCTGCATTCAACTAAGACATGAAAAAACAGAATTGGAAGACCAGTTAAAAGAGTTGAATAATAGGAATGAAAAATTACATACAAAAATGACTGAAAATGGTTGCTTTTGGGATACTAAGGCCAGTTTGGAAGATAGAATTGTAAAGATGCAGAAAAAGCTTAATGAAACAAAGATTCTGGCCCACAATTACAAAGTCTTATGCAATGAATTAAGTAGAGAGAAAACAGAGCTGGAAAACAATTTGAATCACTCCATTAATGAAACTGAACAATTAAAGGAAAAAATGGCTGAAGATGCGCACTTGTGGGATACATGTAAGGGAGAATTTGAAGTTACGGTGGCAAAACTGCAAAATGAGCTTAATGAAGTGAGAATGTTAAACCAGAAGCATCAAGTTTCGTGGTCTCAATCAAGGCAAGAAAAAATTGACTTGGAAAAGAGTCTTATAGGGCTACAAAATGAACTTGATGAAACAAAGATTTTGAGCGAGAAACACCAAGAACTGTGTAATGTGCTAAGAGAAGAAAATAAAAGGTTAGCAAATCAGTTGAATCAATGCAATGATAGTATTGGGGAATTAAATACAAAAATTGAAGAAGACGGGCGCTTGTGGGCTACCAATAAGGCGGATTTGGAAAGCAAAGTTGCAGGTCTTGAGCATGAGAAAAGGACATTGACCCAGGAATTTAAACTTCTGTGCACCCATTTAACAGATGAAAAAGATGAATTGGAACACAAGCTGATAGAATGCAATGATATGTATGAGAAATTGCATGCACAGATGACAGAAGATTGCAGCCTGTGGGAAGCTTGTAAGGCAAAATTTGAGGACTCTGTTGCAGGGCTGGAAAATAAGCTTGATTTGATGAGTAATGAAGGAAGAACTTTCAGGCGGGAATATGTAAAATTGTGCAGTGAATGTGAATTTTTTAAGGCCCAATTGGGATATTATAATGATACACTAAGTTCTGTAGAAGATGAAAGATTGAGTCTAGTGTCTTTGTCTGAGAGCAATGCAAAGAGAGTGGAAGCCTTGCAAACTCAAGTGCAATTCATTACTGATGACAGAACACATTTGAGCAAGAAATATGAAGAGCTGACCACTGAAAATGAAGCTCTGAAGTTGAAATTGGAAAATTATAAACATAGACTTAATTTAGTAGAAAATGAGAGGAACTCATTTAGATCTACGTCAGCAAGCATGGAGGACGCTAATGGTTCACTGAAACAAAAAGTCCAGGAGCTTCAAAACAAGCTGGGTATGTGGGCTAAGGATTACAAACCAGTTTCCACTGATGATATTCTCGATTCAGCAACAGGGGAGAGGCAGTTACTCAGATCTCTTCCAGAAACCAGTGATAAACTGATGGAAGATGTGGTTACAGAGAATAGAACAGTGAAACAGGAAGCCCTTCCACTTAATCAACAAAACCAACTGTCACAAAAGGACAGACATAATAAAAAATCATTACTTCAAACAACAGATGGAAAAATTAAGTTGGTAGAGGTCGGAAGAAAAAATACCAAAATACTGAAAGGATATGGAGGTCTAAGGGAGGAACAAGTGAAGAGAAAAGAAAGAGAGGAGAAAAGGAAGGAGGGTAGTGGAAGGGTTTCACATCTGAACCAAACAGCCTTCATTGGTGATTGGATGTCTTGCATTCTTCTACATAACAAGTCTACTGTAAGCAGATGCTTATCTTCTGGCACAAAAAAATTATTCTTCCTTCTGATGCACTACTGTCTGGATATCCTTATGGCTGGTTTGGTGGAATAGTATAACTAACCACCTTCCTCCCAACTCTGTGAAAAATGTATTTTGACTTTTAATTGATTATTAAATAAATCAAATCTACATTCTGATGTTTGAATGCACAATTTTCAATTATATATATTAATATTTTCTTACATATTTAATTTATTTTTATTTTATATTTGTTCAGAGTTATATCATAATGTGTAAGACTTTCAGCGTTATTTATCTACCTTTTAGATATCTAAATCTTCTTAAAAGACTAACATGATTTTATGTTGATATTAGTTGCCTATACTTACAGGTTTATAGTTAAATCTTTGCTGGCCTAAAATAAATTTACAAGATAAAATTATATTTAATATAGATTTAAGAATAAGAAATATTATAGTTTATAATAAAGTGTGTTATTATTATATGTTAGAGGCTTGACTATTCGTGGCAAGCTTTCAAATAGTCAATCATTTTTCTTGTTCTAGTTAGAGGTATTTGGACTATAATCACATGGAGGTTTCATTCTTTCTCTTATTTTTCCTCATTTGATTTAGTAAGTTTATCTTCATTTTGGTATCTTCTAGTTTTCTTTAGTTTGTCATTTTTGTCATACTTATTTCTTGTTGTGTAGGTGATTCAAAATCTGGTTAAATTATGTTGAAGGACTACAACCCAACTCCTCTCCCTAATTTGACCACCTCAAATAAATTCCAGAACCATCTTAATGGCCTGTAATTTTTGTTTGGTCTTTATGTCAAAATAATCCTAACTAGTGAGAATCAAAATTCAACCAAATGACCTTTATATAAGAACACATGGGGTTTCCCTAATTGACACTCCGTGCATCACAACTTATGTGTTTGCATATCTAAGTGAGTTCCTCTTTTGTACTTCTAAGTGAGTTCCTCTTTTGTACTAGGTCAAGTCTATGTTTAAAATTTTCCAATTTCAACTTCAGAGCTTCGTTTTTAGTGGTCTATGCACCATGATATCATGATGGGAAAGTGATGCCTATATTTTGATACTAGGATCTTTACTTTTTGTTATTTCTATTTTTACATTCAATAAATGTCATTTTCGTATCTTCTATTTTTTATAATCTATAAATCTTTTCTACTTCTCTCGTCATTTAATTTAATGTAATATAGATGCTAATAATACTTTAATTCCCTCGTTATATTTATAAATTTACTTAAATATCATTTTAAATTTCACTTATTTGATGAAATTATCTTGGTGATTAAAATATTGTTTTGGTGTTGTATGTAAGGAAATCTAATTTTTCATGTTCTTTGTCATCTATCCACTTTTCTCCATGGATGAAATCTAAATATCCTCCATATATATCCTTTATGTTCTACATCCTTTACCTTCCCTTTGTGATCTCCATATAACTCTCAATCCTTCTTAGGAATTGCCATTCCTTATTTCCTCTCACCAAAAATTTCATTGTTCAATCCCCTCTCCAAACCATTGTTGCATACCTAACCCTTCTTATCCTTTCTCCCCAACATATCAATGGTTTTTTTATCTCCCATATTATCTTGCATTACATAAGAACACACAACCAAAGAAATAGATATCCTCCTAGGGTTATTAATAGCTAAAATACCTTACACACACCACAAAAACACCACATAGAAAGCTTACACTCAAATTTTACCAAGGCTAAGTTGTGGTAAAAAATAGAAGCTAGGTTAAAATGTCATTTTGTCATGATTTAGTTAGAATTCATTTCTCGATACACCTACCTTATACCATTCAAGAAAAGATTCAGCCATATTGAAGATGATATGTAATGATTACAATGACACTTGGATAGAGCCCACATTTCTCTTGAAATAAATTAGTAAAAGGACCTTGACTTTCAAATTAGTGAAAGGACCTTGACTTTCACTACAATAACAACAACCAAGGAGAGACTAAAGGAAGGAGAGATTTGGTGCTAGAGAAGGTGAAAAGTCACCCTCCATATTTGTTTTTTTTTCCTAATCATATTTTATTCTTTGTGGCTTTGGTTATTTGTGGTCTCTTTCGTGGTTGTGTATGTGTGTGGTGTTATGCTAACTTTCTTTTTTGTGCCTATTCACTAGGGTTTTTTGTTTTTTTATTTCATTTTTCATGTTAGACTTCTCATTTATCTTTCTTGGCATGGAAATCAATTGGATTGGTTTCATTTCCAATTATAGGACTAGGAAAGGTGCAAAAACTATGAAACTTACCTAAAACTATCTCAATTTATGGAAGAAGGTTTGGGGTTAAATGTAAGGCATTCCTAGTAAAGGTAGTTTTAAATGGAAATATTAGAAGTGATATGGGATTTTAGGACACTATTTGATTTTGTTGAAGATTTATGAGATTAGGAAAGACATAATGGTCAAGGTAAAATCATTGTCTTCTTTGAAAACCATGTCATTCATTGAAATTATTTGTGCCCATGATCTTGCACATGCCCTTGGGAGAACATAAGTAATCAAATCATTCAATAGAATGGATCTAGATCCATAGGAAAAAATAAAAGGTTATCTTTCTAAAAGACTCATAACTACCTATTACACCTTCCTTTCCTTTATTTCTACACTCAACTACTTTTTCTTAAATGTCAAAACATAAGTTTTTCTCTCTAATGTGTTTGAGTAATAGGTTAATTACTTAATTAATTTAATCATATTGATTAATTAATTAAATCACCTTTTACTTTATTTTCACTTAAGCTAAACTTAGGCCCTTTAATAATTACTTTATTAAATCCTAGGGTTCACTTTAGGTTTTTGATCTCATTTCTTAAGGATTGATCTCTTTGTAATTATTAACTTCTTGTTTATGCAATTTTACTCTCTTGGTTTGTAGAACAATATCTTTGTGTTGTTTGAATCTCTTGTACATGACAGCTTATTTTGCTTGTAGGTGATCACTGGGTTCTATGAGGTTGGCTTTTACAACTTCAACATGGTATCAGAGCTTCAAATCTATAGCTTCATGTTGGTCTTTTGAGGGATTAGAGCCTTGAAAGAGTATTTTAATTGAATCTTTAGTCAACTTGGACCTCACCATTGTGTCCGGAAGGTTTGAAATAGTCAAGATTGACCTTTGTTTCATCAATTTTGGTTATACGGCACCCAATTTGCGAGGGTTTGAAGTTTATGAGGGTTTCTTGATCTAGAGCATACTTGCAATTTTGGAGCATTTTGAGGCCAAACAGACCTCACCATCACATCGAAAGTGCCCCAAAACCCCAAAATTGATTATCAAATCATCGAAATTGGACACAATGACTCTGAGAGGCAAAAAAAAATATTTTTGGGTCATACGGCTTGGTACGACATGCAGTCCAAGAAAAAATTAATAAAATAGTGTTAATGGGAGCCGCTAGCAATTAATGCTAGCTTAACCGCTAGACTTAACCACCAAACCCCTTTTGGAGCAGTTTTGGTATTTTTCCCATAACTTTTCCATCTGAACTCTTTGAAATGAAATATCATCGAAAAGCTGGCTCCGAAACTGATCCAATGGTGTAGGTGATTTTTCATGATTTTGTTTTTTTGCTGCATTTATTTCTAGTCAAAGTCAAATCTTTATTTCTATGCTTCTAGGGGCATAACTTTTGCATACATACTCTGTTTTTAAAAAACGAATAGGCATTGGAAAGGTCCTCTAGTGTTCTTTCCAGATCACTAGGAATTACTATACACTTTTTTCTCTTGATGTCCATTTACTCATTTTTATCGTGATTGTAATGAAATGATGTTTAAATTTAAAAAATGTTGTGTAGAAATATTGGGTTTTGTTAAGATTTTTGTCACACCTAGTCGATGGAATGTAATGACATCTGCAACATAAGTGGTATAGATGTTATAATTATTGTTATGTGATTCTATGTTGGAGCCCTACACACATTCTTTCTTGAATTCATGCTAATATTTTTATGTTGTTTTGGATAAAGTGTGCTTAGAGTATCTTTCCTTTGGGTTTAAAATAAAATTTTAGTTTATAAAACATGTAATTGATGATTGAATCTCCAAGAATCTTTTTTGTTATGTGTGCATAGTGTGTTGTTGATAACCACCTCATTGAGGAGCCATTTAGGGTTCTCCAAGTGGTCTTCACATGATTGGGAAGTGTGGGACACATTTACCTTCACCCCTAGGGTGGTTGACCATTTTTGGGATTATCTTCTGGTCTCCCTAGCCATCGGGAGTATTATCCTTCATGGGCTTGTGTGAGGAAAGATCAAGTTTCTAGGATCTTCATGGTTTCCTAGTTTTTTTCACCATTTTAGAGTTTTTCTTTCATCGCGACTACTTCTTTGTAGTTCTTGATTGTTTAGTGTATCTTGGAGCCAAGCCCTAGCTTGGGTATGCTCATTGGTTAGGACTCCAACACTATAATAAGACTACACCACTTGATAGGCTATACTCTAATGCCAAAACATGACTCCATTACTATATTGGCACTTTAGCACTGGTCATAGACACCTAATCACTTGCGCTAGTGTCCTCTTTGGGTGCTAGTGTCTTTTGGTGCAGTATTTTATCATTTTTTATCAAGTTAAGTATTTCATCTTTTTTTAAGGGAAGTTTTGTGTAAGAATGTTGTCCCCCTTAGCCTCTAGATACTTCCCATGTTGTCAATTCATTGTCAAGTTTCATACACCAATCTATATGGCATCTCCTTGCTCTAGGAAACCTCTTTTTAAGGTTGGTCCTTGTGTTTAGATGTTGGATAAGGCTATAGTTGAGTGGATTGGAGGTATTCATGTTTCCTCGTCCTACTCCTTGTTTCAGAAACTAGTGGTTGCATCATCTAGTCGAGTGGTGTTAACTCCTAGCCATTCCACCATCTATGCAACTTTTCATGGGTGTTGTAAGAGTTGTTAAGTGTGTCTTGATGTGGGTTGGAGATTGATGACTCTATCATCCTACCTCATTTTTTGAGAGAATGTGATCATGGAATAGTGTCCAATCATCATTTAGGTTTCATCTCCCCTCTCATAAGTTCATTGTGGTATTTTTATCTTGAGATTGTTAAGTCTTATGTTTGTACCACCTTTCTTTTGTAATGGTGAGATTTGTCTTATTTTTACTGTCTTTATGTTATTATGTTTCACATGGCACTTTTGTGCGCATTATTTTGCAAGTACAACATGTTATTGTTGTATTTTTCGTAGTTATTATGTTCATTTCAAAAAAATTGTCTATCAACTTGGGGCATTACAATGTTTCATGCTAGATTGAAACACATAGAGCTTCAACATCATTTCATTTGAGATTTAGTTTAAGATGGCTGAGTATTTTTATCTTAATTTGAGAAACTAATAATATCTTCTCCAAAGCTCTTCTCAAAGTTATTTTTGTAGCTTTGAGACATCAGTTAAGAGTCACTCGTATTGATTGTGAAGGAGGAGATTGAAAGTGTTGTTGAAACCAAGGTGGAATTAAGCTGCAATATTAACTTATGTATGTTTATTCAAATCTGAAAATAAGATTAAAAAATATGATTTAATGTATGTGATTGCACATTCATCATAATAAATAAATCAACAAACAAATATGACATCATGTTTATGTGGAGAAACCCTTTCATGAAAAAACTTCGCACAAAAAAAGAGGGAAAGTATATTATTTATCTTCAAAAGAGAGATACACCACAATACACTTCCTTGTTGTTCTCCTTTAACCTATATGCTTCCATGTGCTTGTAAATAACACAAGATTCTACTACCATCTCAAGGCTCCAATTTATAGAACTTATGGGAGGAAAAACCATAGTTGTAAATCAAAAAAAGAGGTTTTGTAACCACTTGAAAACAAACCCACACCCCATTCTTAGAAAACTAAGATTCATGTGATAATAAATTAAAATGTGCAAAAGGATTCAATATGAGTGACTAACCCATAACCCTTTTAACTTCTAGTTCATTCAAGATGCTCTAGTGACTATTTAGCTTCCAAGTGGGACACCAACAGACACTCGTTTCCCTCCAAACTTGGCTCCCCGCTTGAAATATTATTCATATTCCAAATGTGAACGCCTAAGAGAGAGTATTTTGTCCTCTAGTGATGTGTAACCTCCACCAACATTAATGTCCCTCTTGAAAATGCAATTACAATATGTCAAAATAAATACATTTCTCACATGTCCCCTAGGACTCTTTCCAAAAAACATAGAGATAAATTAATGACATAGGTTTGCAAGGAAAATATCACCTAACCTAACAAGTCTGCATGATCAATGAGTCAATTTTTTCCTATTAAATTACAAACTTCATTTTTCTTTTTTTATACATGTTTAATATTTCTACTTTTGTTAATGAATCACCCATCTGATGAATTATATTTAATACATTAAATGTGCATGATAAATACATGAAATAAGCGTGCAAATGAATTTCTACTATTTTTCAATCCTCTTATTTTACTTTTTAATTTTTCATTTTAAATAAATTGACATGTAATGGTTGCAATATATAATACTATACAATATTATATATATTAATCTAATAAAAATAATTATTTTTTAATGATTAATTTAGAATTGAATATTAATATCAATAAAATAATTTTATGTATTTTTTCTTTTAATTTTTTGATTCAATATAGTATAAGATTTAAATGTTCATCTTATTTTTAATTTCTTTCCAAATTCTCTTGTATTTATTTCCATAAATCTAGGTTATTTTTATTATATTAGTAGGGAAAGGGCTTGATCCCATACAGTAGCAAAACAGAGCTAAAATAGTATCAAAGATGGTCTATGTTGTTTCTTCTTATCTGGGTATGTGTAGGATCTTTGATGGTCTATGTTGTTTCTTCTTATCTGGGTATGTGTAGGATCACGGTGGGCCAAAAAGTGGCAATATTATGGGTATTTGTAGGGTATGTGGCTGATGACTCTTTTTTTACCCAAAATTGATGAAACGAAAAAAGGTTTTTAGAAGAGATTCTCAGCTTTCCACCAATATAAATTATGCTTTAGTTTGAATTTGATAAATAATTACTATTCATTTTCTATTAGAATTATGACTAAAGTCCTAATCGATAGGCTGATTGAAAAACATCTATAACTTTCAAACGGTATCACATTTTTTGAATCTAAAACATGCATCACATTCTATGCTTCACATACTATAGGATTAAAAAAAGAAAAATTAAATTGCATGAAGTTTTGACCAAGTTAAGGTGGTAAGACATACGAGTTTTTATATTTTTTAAAAGTTGTAATAAAAAAATCATAATTAATTATTTACTTAGAAAAAAATTACAAAAAAAAATGCATCACATCCGGACATGTGTCCTCTACTTATACATAAAATCTTATAAAAAAAAATTATCATTTTATTATGGTTAGGGTGGTCAGACAGACACCTACTTATTTTTTCCCTGAAATTTAAGTACTACTTCATTGAAATTTCAAATTTTCACCAAATAGATTTTATTTATTTTTAAATAAACCTAGTATTTTAGAAACTACATTCAATTTTCTACAGATTATATTCTTACATATTTTTGAAATAATATAGATAAATTATTCAAATTTTTACATCAAGTTGCCTAATACTGATTTTTTCAAATTTTTTGCCACTTAAGGGCCTATTTTTTCCATGATGATCCTGCACATACCCATCCTATGATTCAATTTCTATCCAAATACAATAGCCTCCTTCCTCTTTTCATTTAAATATAATGTATATTATTTGTCTATCTTAATTTTTAATGTACTATTCACAATTAGAATAATTATGTAGGTATTTTAACTTGTATCAAAGATTGTGTGAACCAATGAGTTCATGCACTTGCTAATTATATATCTTCAAGTTGTTTGTTGATTCTTAGAAATAGTAAGTGAAAAATATTTATAGTTAAAAAAACCTTTTAAACTAATTTAACTTGAATATAAAAAAATCAAAAAGGTAATTTAAAAGCTTAAATATATTCTCAAAAATCATTTAAATGTACATTTTTATTTATAAAATAATTACGTGTGTAACCCTACAATGACAACATGCCTATAGCATTCCAACTCATCCATGAAAGAAAAATAAAACAAAGTTGTGTGAGAGATATAACCTACAATGACAACACACCTATAACACTGTAGACATGTGAATTTGACATCACGCATATTTAATTATATCATATTCACCCATCAATTAAATAAATTAAGTTTATTTGATTGATCTCCTAAGGTCATCCATTTAAATTAAATAAATCCATCTTTATTTTATTTAACACTAACATCATTCTCTTTGATTAAATAAATCAAATCATTATTTAATTAAATCTAAAATCATTTTCCATCTCCTTTTGATGTATTTTAATCCATAAATCTAAATCAACTAGGTAAAATTGTAAATTCAATAACTATTTATATATATAATAAAATATATATATTCATAATTAAGCCGAGAGGCTTCCTACAGTCATATAATGAATTGCAAAACCTGATGATGCAGGAGCATCGACTATCCTTTTTGAATTTTGTTTTTAGTTTAGTCTTATCCGGGTGAATGTAGTTCCTGTCACAAATTGGTAAGATTTTCTTCAATGGAAGGAAAGGGATAATCAACTATTAATGACCAATTACAAGAAATAGTTACAAATACTTAGCAATGATCAAGATGGTTCAAAAATGGATTGGTGACAGTTGCAAAAAGAAGTGGAAATAGTTTAATTTCAGTTATGAACACTAGCAGGAAATGTTTTAAGGCATCGAGAAGTGAAAGGTTGAGGGGATGACAGAGCTAAACTAAGGAAGGCCATTTGTTGTGAAAATAGCAATTAGATTGGCCAGAATATTTTGAAGAGGCCGATTGGAAAAGAGGCCGAGAAATGAAATATGGGGGTCGACTGCTAGAAAGAAGAGAGATTGATAGAAGAGAGGGATTGAGTGATAGCCGAAAAGAAGCATATGGTCGAGGAAAGGGAAATGCATCGATGATAGATAGTGGAGAAGAGTGAAGTGAAAGAGTAAGAAAAGATGGATGGAGCATAGATAAAGAAGGAATGTAGGATAGAGAGGAAGGATGGACCAATCACTAATAAGAGGTATGCATGACTAGTTGTGGTATGTGTGGAAAAAAAAAGATAATATTGAAAGTAGTCTGGAAAGAAATACAAAGAGGGCCACATAGTATACAAAAGAGAATTCAGAATAGTAGGTTAGCAGAATGAAGTTGAGAATAGGGAAAGAAGAGAGGACAAAAATTAAAGATTAAGGAAAGAAAAGAAGATGAGTAAAGATGAGGATGAAGAATAGAGGCAAGGAGGAATCTGTAATACCCCTCCTCTTACTGTTTGGATTTATTAATTTCTATGCTTTAACTTGATACGTTGATACTATGATGATACTATTATGGTTTGATTTGGTTGGTTTGAAGTTTGATGATGTTATTCCTTTAGTGGACATGATCATTTGATATGACATTATTAGTGGGATTTATGTTACTCTGTGTGTTGATTGGATTATTGTTTATTCAAATAGTTGTTCATTAATGTTTTATATGTCGATGTGATGATTCTATGGTGATCATGTTATTTGGATTTAGTATTATTTTATAATGCAATTGTTTAATAATTAGTTATGATGCAGTAGTTAAGTATCATGTTGTCTTATGATCAATTTGGTTAGAAATGTTAGTTCGTCATGGATATTGTAATTGTTAGAATAGATTAGGTGAGAGGACAGTGTAGCATCACTCGTTCACGAGTGCCCTGCTACACTGCAATTCCTTCTCACGATAGGATGTTTGATTATATATATACATGTGCTACTTGACGTTTATTTGGATGCAGGATTGCAGGAATAAGTCTCGTTTCCACCTGCTCCGGCAGGACAGGGTGAGCAATAAATTAACCCAATGGGTAAAATGTTGAAAAAAGGGAGTAGGTTTGGAAGTGTCCCCGTCCCAAGTCCGTCGTCTGTTGTGAGTCGTGACTGAAGTTTTGTCCTTGTCGTTGTGTAGTTAATTGTTGAGTTTTTATTTGATTTGTGGTTTGTGTTTAAGTAATTAATCTTATTTGATAAGATAATTAATTAAAGTTGTTTTGTTGTTTTGATTTAATTGTGAGTTAGTAAATGGTTAAATTTAAATATATTGTAAATTAAAAAGGTATTTAATTAATTAAAGTGCAAGAAATTAAATTAAATTAATATTGTTGAGAATAATTAGATATTATCTTCTTATTAATATTAAATTAGAAAATCTTGTGTGGAAAATATTTTGTGTAAATAATTAATTTTTAATTAAAAATTTTAGATAAGTTGTGCTTTTAAAAGCTGGAAAAAGGACCAATAAGAAAGGAGGATTTTTGAGTAAAGAAAGCAGATGAGCTTTATTGATTCTTTATTTTGATTTATTTTTTGATGAGGAGAGTATTCACACACACAGAAGTTTTTGCTTTGTTGTTTTGGATCTGAAAAAGGAAAAGAAAAGAAAATAGCTTTGTTTTTGGTGCAGCTGGAAAAATTATTGTGGTTTTGAAGAAAAGTTAGATTGGAGAAGAGAGCTACAGGAGGAGATCGAGAGAAGGCTACAGAAGGGATTCTTCATCAAGGAGAAGGACTCCAGGTTTCATCAATTAAATTTACTGTTATTTTATTGTTGTGTAAATAAAATCTAGTTGTCGAGTTTGAGAAATCTATTCCTCTATTTTCTTTTGAAAATGAATCTGTGAATGGAAAACTTGATTGTGTTAAACCCTTGAACCCTCTATAGGAAATTATAATAGTACCTTCAAAATTTTCTTCAATGAAACTTAGTTTGGGAAATAACCATTTGAAAGGAAAATCATTGTTATTGTGAGATGCATTTAGATACCAAATCTTTATTGGATTTATTAGAAAATCTGTTATTATATTGGATTTGTTCTTTGAAGATCTGTTATTATGTTAATGCTCTGGAACTTTTGTTAAATATATATACATATTTAAACAGAAATAAACATATATATATATATATATTATTATTATTCTATTGAGTTATTTAAATATATGTATATATATATAATTCTAGTGTCTATATGATTTCAGTTTATTTAAAAAGAATAAATTTTTTATATATGTGATTGCACGAAATTTTATGTACAAAATATATTTGGAATTGCTAATTTCGAAGTCGTATTTTTTATACGAAATCGTATTAAAAATATTTATATAAATGAAATAATATAAATTAAAAATGAAATGAAATAAATTATATTAAAGAAATTTATTATATTAAAATTTTGGGGGAAAGGGAGTGGTCAGCGGGCGCCATACCACCCCCCGACCCCGAAACAACCTACTAGGTCGCACAGCACCCTGTGTACAGTTCTCTAGTGGGGGCAAGGCCTCCCTTGGGAGGTACGCAGTACCTCCCTTGGGAGGTGCGCAGTACCTCCCTTGGGAGGTGCGCAGTACCACCATGGTCTGCTTTGTTTTTTTTTAAAACAAATTTAAAAAAATTTGTTTATTGTTTTTATTTATTTATTTCAAATTTCGATATCATTCGAATTTAGCTTATAATGTAATTTATATATATATGTATTTATAATCGAATTTGTTTTATAATGTAATTTAGTTTATAATATATATATATATATTTTTTTTATTTGTTTTAGAAAGTTATTTTATAAATTTTAATAATATATTTTTATAAAATGTTTAATTCATAAGTTTATTTTATATATATATATATAAAGTGATATGCTGTGTTTGTGAAGTAAAAATATAATTTTGTGAAAATTGCAATGATTAATGTAGTTTGTGCAAATTATAATTAATTTTGTGCTTTGAATTAAATCGAATAGTTTAAATTAAAAGATATGATGTTATAGTGTAGTTGTGCGAATTTGAATTAAACGATGTGTTTTGTTTTGAATCGAATATTCTCGAATTGTTGATTTATTTGTTTGATGAAATTATTGAGTATTGGAAATATTTTTATATGGAGTTGTTTTTAAGTAATTGTTTTCTTGAGGTTATTCGTTAAGTCTATTGTGGTATTCTCTTCATTGTTTTATTGTGTCGTATGGGAAAACCCTAGGTTTACCTTACCTTTCGTAAGAGTTTAAGTTATTGTTAAGGGCTTCCAGAGATGGAATGCTTTTCTATCATGTTTCTTTTATTCTCCATGTCGGGCAAATGGGGTTAAGGGTCTATGTAAGTCTTCCAGAGAAGTTCTCTAGAGTGGGATGTTTTGTGTAGAGGTTCAATTTGTGAATCACCTTGGGAATGGTGTAGAGTTGTACTATTATGTTGTACCCAGTTTCCACGAACGGGGATTTGTGCCTCCTGGGAAATAGGAGAGGGTAATGAGATTTGTACCTCCTTTGGAAGGAGTGTGTTTTCGTATTTGGTTTCCTCTAGTGTTCGGAGTGAGTTTCCTTGTTTTGTTTCCTCCTTGGATTGGAGAGGTTATGTTGTCTAGTTACCTATTGTGGTATTGTACCTTGTGTGTTGTCAATAGGAGAGTGGCTCTTTGTGGGGGTCTGGCACACAAAGGGGCACCAGGGTAACTCACCTAGAGTTTAACTAAGTGATAATCTAAAAGAATTAATGGGGATCTTTCACACTAATAAAGATAAAGAATGTCTCTCTCGTGAAGCAAGTGAATGATAAGGCTCGAGATGAGATGGGACGCATAGTTTTGCGTGAGGGTCCGGCGGCCGGTAGAGGCAAGCCAGGGTAACCCAGATGGGGGTCTGGTAGCCTAGGAAGGTTGAGCCAAGGTAACTCATGGCAATTTATGCATGACACTCTTCCTATGTCGACAGTTAATCAGTTATTGTGCGATGTACATGATCTTTGTTCTCTGGAAGCATTGTAACCTCGTGTTAAGTGATATTGTGTCTGTAGTGGTTAAGTGATTTTTTTGATTTCTCTTTGGTTATTGTTGGATGTAGTCTTTGATATTATGCCTTGAGTTTCATTGATGTTGTGAGTGTGACTAGTTGTAATTTGGAAAGGTGTTTTATTGTTATGTTCAGAAGTGATTTGTTGTTGTGCCTTTTGGATTTGTCGTTGTGAGTTTCTAAGTGGTCTTTGATGTTAAGTTGTCTTGTCGGGAGTTAGTATTGTGTTACTGTTAGGTGTGCTTGGTCGGGGATCCTTCCTTGTCTACTCCCAGCATGGGGGTGGTTGGGTGGAACGTGCTTCACACCTCGTTGGGTTCCCTTTCTGTTGCAGATGTATCTTTTATTGCAAGGTTTTGGAGGATGTTGATGATCCAGTAATTCTTTGTACCAGATATATGTTATACTTCAGATGTAATGTATTCATTGATGTATTGTCTCCCACATGTGTTGGGATGACCTTGTTGTAAATTGTATATGTGGTTATTGAGATGTATGTTCAGACAGTTGTATTTTACCATCATTTGGATGTAATGTTTATTTAGGCCATGTATTTATTTAGGAACGATCATTTGTAATAGTTTTGTTAAGTTGTGTTATATCTGTGGTAATATAAATGCTTCATATCTTTATAGTATCTTTCGTTGTCATATGTACATATGTTATGAATATGGTTATTGTTTAATAGATATTTTAAATGATGAAGTGGGAATGAATAGATTTATGTAACTGTTTAACTATTGTTTAATCTATTGTCTTGGTTATGGGTTAGAATAGTAATGTCACCTCGTGTACCCCAATGGAATTAGTCGTGTAACTTAATACATTGTTTTATTGGAATACTTAAATACAATCTTATGTTCTTAAAAAAAAAATTGTTCTGTTGTTATTAGTTCCTTTGGGGTTTGCACTTGTTGAGGGCATTACAGTACAAACTTGTCCCCAAAAAGCTACACAAAAATTAGAAACCCGACCATAAATAGAGCTCCCTTTTTAGTTTGGAGCCAAAACAACATTCAAATTTGAGTTTTTGGTAGTCTGGCACCAAAAATTACAAATTCAAATTCAAATTTCAAAAGTACATTCAAAAATTAGTATCTTCTAGAAAGTGCACCAACTTTTGGGAGCCATAACTTTTGATCTGAGACTCCTTTTTTTGAACCATTTGAACTGTTGGAAAGGTCTCAAAGTCAAGAACATGCTTGTAACCTACAATGCTAATTTTGGCAAGTTTCAAGGCCATTTCAGGACCGTTTAGTGCCTCAAATATGACCTAGAAGGTTTTCAGGTGCAATTCTGGGAGACTAAAACTGCAATATCTTTCAACCCAGGAATAGAAAAGAAAAACTGTAAGTTGGGAATTACATTATGACAAAAATGGTATCCATAAATTCAAAAACATCTAAGAAACTACTAACATGAAATGAAACTCTTTTTTTGGGTGATGCAGGATTGCCCTTACACCACTAGATGCTCCTACATCACTATGGATGAACAATAACATGATTAATAATTTACATCATACATTCCCAATCACCCTCACCCCCCACTCTTTCTCTCTCTCTATTGTGGAATTTCAAATGATTCCTTCCCACTTTAATTTCAAACCCCTTTTGTCCTCTTTTTTCCACTCCTTATGGTCTTTAACATTGGTTTTGGGGTTAGTTCCTCTACTACCTACAATCTAGTGGTAGATTTGGGGATCCAATCTATATTTCTTGCACATGGGTGGTTCCTCTCTCTCTCCATAATGAGATAATGCTAATCACATGGTATTTTAATCCTTATATTTTGTTAGTGTCCATAATCCTAGCATGAAAGATAATATAGGGCTTGTGACTAGTGGTACTATTGGCGTTGTGACTCATGAGGGTGTGATATTTCAACTTTTGTGCCCAATTTGGTTGTGACTATTATGGAAATTGCATTAGTATTTGTAGACATTGTTGGTGTGAGTATCCCTCCAAGATATCCTTTTTTGAATTTACCATTGGGTCCTCTTTTCTTCATAGAAATTATTTTCTTGCATGCAATTGTCTTTATTGTCATTTTTGGACAAGATGTGATTGACAGTGTAAAATTTTATGCAACTAATGGATTGATCTACAGTTTTAACCATTTATCCCTTCTCTTCTTAATTTAAACAAGGGGATTTTATATTCTTGGAGACCACTCATGATTAACATGATTTATTTGTAGCCATGTTCTAAGGGATTTTTTATTGCAAAAAATCAATCAATTAAAGATAAGGAAGTGGTATTGAATGGTGGTTTTTGGATGAGGGGTAAGAATTCCCTGTCACTTAGGCCAAGTATTTCCCTTCATTCAACCCTCTTTTTGAACCCCTAAATTTTCTTCCCACTTGGGTTAGGATTTATAATCTTCCTCTCTATTTTTTAAGTGGCCCCTATTTCGAATCCATTAGTAATGCTAATGGTCACTTCTTGAAGGTGAACTCTACTTCTTCAAATTTGAGGGATACTACTTTATGCATGAATTTTGGTCAACATAAAAATCTCCAAGGATCTTTTGAGAGATGTTGTTTTGATGGTGAATGAGTAGCCTTAGACTCAACTAATCAATTATGAGGGTCTTCTCTTCCACTACAAATGATGTTTAACTACTATATAATGTTGGTTCTCCAACCTACATTCAATAATTCATAAGAGGTTGTAAAGATCTATGCTAGAAATTATTAAGGGTGGATAATGAATAAGAGATGTACATATCTCTACTAAACATTAAGATCTATGAAACCAAGGGGGTATTCCTTAGTAATATACACTAGGTTTTATGTCAACTATGGTAAGTTTACCATAGTGATTGGTAGATAGGATGTTCATGTAAATGGAGCAAGGATATTTGAAATAATTTACATTATAGCATTTCACTTTTTCCTTCAATATTAAAGCATGAATCACATAAATTACAAGATAACTTACATTTCTAAGGATATTCATTTCAAGAATTGATGGGCTGGGAGGATCCTAAGGAAAAATTGGTTCATATTCAAGGAAAAATAGAGTCATCATATATTATTTCCATTTTTCCTTGATAACATCATTCCTAGTAGCCATAAACACATATCACTATATCATAGTGAGAAACCCATGGGTTATGGATTAGCTAAGTATGCTTCTACTTAATAATACATAATGACTATTGTAATTCCCATTAACTTTGAAGAAAGGCTTGTGATACTCCTTAAGTATCTACTAACACAAATACAAAACTCGATACAAGAAAAAAGTATGAATAAAATTAACAAATCTTAGCTACTAATTTTAAATAAAATTCAATACCATAAGGAGACAACTATACAATTAATATTTCATTCATATATAATATAACAAAGAATAATAAGCATGAATGAAATGGAAGAAAAACACAATCATCTTTGTTTATTTTAGAATAAAGTATATAATATTTAAGGATTATTTTCTCAATAATCTAGCCTATTTAAGAATGATGTAACATAACCATTTATAATTTAGAGAGAAATAGATTAAATAGTTTAAATACAAGACACTTGTACATCTAAGACTATAAGATAAACAAATTAAAGATCAACATATGATAATGATAATAGAAAAAATGCACATGATTCATATGAAAAACTCATATTCCTTCTAAATAAGTTATAATGACTATAAATAACAATTGATGTCTACATCCATATGCCAAATTAAAATCACTATTGGATTTTTTATGTGGAAGAAGACAAAAGTGAGAGGAGAGAAGAAGAAGGTAGCAATCAAAGTCAATTATATTGAAATTGATGATTTATAGGTGGTTGGTGGGATGGGCCATTAAGAGTAGTGACACCCATCACTTTTTTGGATTTTATTCCCCAATTGTACATCTCCTAAGGATCAAATGCAATCAAACACCTATCACAAAAAGAGAGAAAAACAAATTTATGGAGGCCAAGAGCTATTGATCCAAAACATGAATCATAATTAATATGAAAAAATCATGATAAAGTGAATACAATAAGAATCCTTATAAAAGGAAAAAGAAAAAGAAACCCTAGGCTAATCATAAGTGAGGATAAAAATAGATCATGACATGTGTCCTCATCCTATGAATTGAGACACAAAAAATCACATGTGAAGGAAACATGATTTCTTCTATCCTCTAAGGCTAAAATTATTTAGGTGGAATTACTTCATCCTAGGAGATGCACCAAATTTTTAGTTGGGATCTTTTAGTTGTCAAATTATTTTATATCAAAGCTTCTCTTATACATATATATATATATATATAAAGATATAAAGATAGGAGATCTACTATTTTTTCCAATACTCATGAATATTTATTTTTATACTTAATCTAGGGGAAATCTTACCTTTAATGTAGTCTTGAATATTTAGGTTCAAGATACTAAGGTTTTGATAAAGATTAAGTTTGTCTTGACTCTTTTTGATGATTGGGGAATGCTCCTCACACTATGGAGTGGGTACCACCTTCCCCAACTAGGATCAAATTCTCTACTAAAATGGAGGATATAAATTCTTAGAATATATACTAATTTCAATTGAGAAAGGTACTAAAGGACCATCACCCCAATGTCACCACTACCTACAAGATAACAATATAGTTTGAAACCTACTTCCACCTCCTAGTCACAACAAAGGATGGTATTTACCACCACACCACTCCTCCACATTCTCTCAACAACATGGTTGGGCCCGTCTTGATCAAGGTTTATACCCTTAGCTTCAGCTAATGATTCATCTAGATAGAAATGATTATAATATTATGCATAAAGAAGAAGAGGCTTATGATAATTAGTAGGTTGTGGATAGTGGTTGCAATGTTAGAAGTGGCAAGAATAAGCTTGAGGAAAAAGATCCCCTCCTACTTATAAAATCTATTTTGCAACTTAATGTTTCTTTTTATGATCATTTTATTTTGTAATAATTTTTTCATGGAAAACCTCCTTTATGGCTTAGCCAAATTTTCATTTTATAGTTCCTCACTATAATGATTTTAATTTTGGGCATGGTAGATTTCCACTCACATTTTTTAGGATATTACTATATACTTATAAATATTCTTTTTCATACAATAATATTTTTATAAAAGATGACATAAAATAATAAATTCATTTGTCATTAATGTTGGAATTGATTGTTGAACCCCCATAGCTCTTAGTGATCCTCTGTAACCAAAACACCTATCATGCATGAGATAACAAAGAAATGATTATGCTATGCAACCTTGAGAAGAAAGAGATTGGTCCAAAAATAAACTGATATGTGCAGTATATTAATTTGAATGAATGATTACAATATAGAATGAATGCTTATAATAGCATAAAAAGAAAACCCTAGATGAGGATTGCATTAGATTGTGACAATCATCTTAATCTCATGCAATGAGACAACTAGACCTATATTTAGTCCAATATAATTAATAAAACAAAATCCTAAGTTTAGCTTAAGTAATTAAAGCAATAAGGGACTTAATAATTAATTAATTATTAAGTGATTATTGTAATTACTCCAACACCCCCCTTAAGATCAACTTAGGGAGAAGTTGAAAAACCCTAATGTAGAATGCAATGATGGATGCGTGGATGGGTCTGGGATACAAGTCCTGATGAGGTACCCATGTACAAATAAATGAAATCTCTCTTAACTAGAGAAAAGGAGAAAACCACATGGGAAAATCCTGTCTCGAAAAAGAGAGAAAAAGAAATGACTGCACTCTAGTGAAAGAAGGATAGAAGGAAGACTCAATGTTACCCTCCAAGGATTGATTCTATCACACAAGTACAATAGATATCCCCAAATAGCAGAGAGAAAATGAGGATATGAATCCCCCTAGAAAGAAACAACTTTGTGTCAATGATGAACGCCTGAAGAAAAAAAAGGATCCACTGCTTGCAAACAACATTTATCCCTTTAGGAAGAAATAGATCCACTCGTGATTGGAGAATCCAATCTAAAAAATGGGTGAATCAAGAATCCAAATCCAAATGATGTGTGCCTTTAAAATTTCTCAAGTGTCCACATGTCAGAATGAGATGATGTCAATCCAAAAACTAGTGAAGACTAATATAGAAAAAGATCCAAAGACGATGAAGATGGTGGGCCAATAGCGATGATGTGGCTATAAAAAAGGAGGATATGAATTTCCTTAAAGTAATCCTCCAAATCTGCAGAATATGAATCCCAAGTAGCTATGTCTAGAAGAAGATGGATGTCCTGTTTCATTGAACCAATAGGGGCCAAAGACATGGTGATGTCAAACTAATCAGGAACAATATAGAAGATGATGTTGTATTCTCAATCTGAAGAGTGGGAACATGAAGACAAGTCTTTGAACCATTAGAACATGCAAGACCTGTGATATACTCAAGCTCCTCTAAAGTATCATCATCAAAGGGTATGTAATATACATATACAAGAGGAATTAGACAATCTATAGTAGGATCCTCTAGGTATGGAGATATATGAGGGTCTCCTTGGATCTCCCAAAGTTGATTCCAAAGTGTGTGGGGAAAATCAATTTCTAATAGAGCACACATAGTGTCAATACCAACACTAGAACATATAACCCCTATAATACGATCTTAGCTAATACCCCATGCTGAATAGCTCCCTAGTGTGTTTGGTGTAGGTATGAGTCCATATAGATATGGTGAAAGATCAAGCCACTTGAGATGTGTTAGGATGTCATTTTTCCAATGCTCATAATTATCCTTTTGTAAGATGATCATGTTAGACACACAAGATAACTAAGAGGGGGGGATGAATTAGTTATGCATTAAAACCTCCAAAAATTTATTTTGTATTAGTATGAATGTAGAAAAATTAAACAACACATCCATAATAATTCACAATAGAACACTAGGTTTTTAGGTGGAAAACCCAATAAGGGAAAAACAACGGTGAGGAATAACTCACTATATGAAAACCAAAACCGATTACAAGAGGCTCACTGCCTAAAGGGATTACTACCCAGGAAAATATCGTCTTCTAGATTACAAAGAAATGATTAAAAGGAGTTTTAATACCTTAGAGAAACTATAGAAACCACCACAATGTATCTTTACCATTTGCAACCTTCGGTTCACTACCTCCAGCGACTTTTGGCACATGAAATTGTAGACACCTTTTTCTCACTATTTCTGGTAGTCTTATGTGTTCTTTCTTGTAATTATGTCTCAACACATGATCACACATACATCATTCCACACTACACACTTCTCCAGAATTTTGACCTTGCATATATATCTTTCGCAACCTCGTATAACCTTCTCTAAGTTGGCTTCAATTAAATGTACGCACCTCAATGTGAAACCAACAAATAGGTTGACACCAAACACCTCCATGGTGGAAAGAAGTGAGGGTGGATCACATCAAGGGTTAACCAAGACCCAAATCTACACTCGCATGCAACACCGAGCTTCCATAAACCATGAAGCTCATTTGCAAACAATGCTAGCATACTAAGTTGTCCAAACTAGCATTAACATTATCAAGAAACCAAATTCACACTTCACCAAGGTCCAAAACATCCAACGAACCATGTATCAACATTACACAACATCCTAGAATATTCCAACACCAAAAAATATTCAAAAAAACTAGCACAAACACATGAAACTGGGAATAATATCAACCTATGCAACAAGTCAAACTGTCATTGAGATACAACTCATGAACCAAGCTTGTGGAATGGATGAACACTAAGAAAACCAAGGGAAGGTAGGTATAGGAAATATTAGCACATTCCCAAATCCACAAGACAAGAAACTTCAGTGCAAAGAAATGAGGAGTAATTTCATTTCTCCCAGATATCCCTCTTCACAAACCAAAGACAGTCCAACACACTGTCAACCATGTCTTCTACTACCACACAATCCAAGACCTAAAACTCTAGATATAACACCTTAAGAGACTTTTGATCATCACATTAAAACTGCACTAGAAAATCTTCAAGAATGAAGAAATACAGAGAAAAATATATAGCACTTCTCAATCACCTTGTATAGTCTTTATCCAAATTTTCTCAAAAGCACTTGGAAACCAAGTAACCCTTGTTGAACAAGACAACTAAGAGGGGGGGTGAATCAGTTGTAACAAATTTTAACCTTTAAGAACTTCCACCAGAGATTAGATCAATTTTCATTCATAAATACTTTACCCTACTAATGTGATTAATCATTATGTGCAAAAGCATAAACTAAAAAACATCACACACAATAACACCAGATTTACGTGGAAAACCTAATAAGTGAAAAAACACAGTGAGGATTATCTCACAATATAGAGAATATCAAAACTAAATACAAAAGCTCACTTCTACAGAAGGCTCATTGCCAAAATAAGACTTACTATCCAGAACAAGACTCATTGTCCAACAAGGGCTAACCACTCAGAGGGCTCACTACCACAAAATTACAAAGAAGATAGAAGAGATTTGTTACAAAGAGAAAAAAATATCAATGTAACTGAGATTTCCACCACAATTCATTCACACACTTGCAGACATGCTTGAATGATAGACTACACCTTTAGCTCATTGCTTCCAAAAACTTACAATTAGATTTCACATTAATCTTCTCAACCTCACATCACATACTCATTTTTTCACATCTATCTCACATCTATACTTATTGCATTCATTCATCATCATATCTCAACTTGTATTTATACCATCTTCAAATTTGAAACTCATCCAATTTCAGCCACACACCACTTGCACTTACAAATTAAAATGAGGTCAGCACCAAAACATTCTACAATTCAATTAGAATGAGGGTGACCCAAACACACGCTTCACACATGCTTCAATAAACTTTTTGAGTGGTGTTAAACACAAGGTCAGCCAAACCAATGTAAAACACATAAAAAATTAAGTACACACAACCTTAGCACGATCCAATCTTTCCAGCTATCAAAATTAACTTGAACACGACCTCATTAACTTATCCTGAGAATTGCAAGTCATAAGACTTGAACAAGAAGAAATCTGGAGCAACTACATTTCTCTTGGACCTCAACTAGATATATAGAAAAGAACGGTTTAGAACTAGTGAACATAACTCGCACTGAAAAATGATCCAAAAACCCAAAAAATGGATATAACAGATTCAAATAATCACAAACAATACCTCAAATCCTCACCAACATAGTAGCAAATCCTTGAGCAAAACCCGAAGCAAACATTGAACACTTGTAAC
>VDFB02024015.1:150665-205211 GCA_007258455.2 Sequoia sempervirens
ACATAAGAACACACAACCAAAGAAATAGATATCCTCCTAGGGTTATTAATAGCTAAAATACCTTACACACACCACAAAAACACCACATAGAAAGCTTACACTCAAATTTTACCAAGGCTAAGTTGTGGTAAAAAATAGAAGCTAGGTTAAAATGTCATTTTGTCATGATTTAGTTAGAATTCATTTCTCGATACACCTACCTTATACCATTCAAGAAAAGATTCAGCCATATTGAAGATGATATGTAATGATTACAATGACACTTGGATAGAGCCCACATTTCTCTTGAAATAAATTAGTAAAAGGACCTTGACTTTCAAATTAGTGAAAGGACCTTGACTTTCACTACAATAACAACAACCAAGGAGAGACTAAAGGAAGGAGAGATTTGGTGCTAGAGAAGGTGAAAAGTCACCCTCCATATTTGTTTTTTTTTCCTAATCATATTTTATTCTTTGTGGCTTTGGTTATTTGTGGTCTCTTTCGTGGTTGTGTATGTGTGTGGTGTTATGCTAACTTTCTTTTTTGTGCCTATTCACTAGGGTTTTTTGTTTTTTTATTTCATTTTTCATGTTAGACTTCTCATTTATCTTTCTTGGCATGGAAATCAATTGGATTGGTTTCATTTCCAATTATAGGACTAGGAAAGGTGCAAAAACTATGAAACTTACCTAAAACTATCTCAATTTATGGAAGAAGGTTTGGGGTTAAATGTAAGGCATTCCTAGTAAAGGTAGTTTTAAATGGAAATATTAGAAGTGATATGGGATTTTAGGACACTATTTGATTTTGTTGAAGATTTATGAGATTAGGAAAGACATAATGGTCAAGGTAAAATCATTGTCTTCTTTGAAAACCATGTCATTCATTGAAATTATTTGTGCCCATGATCTTGCACATGCCCTTGGGAGAACATAAGTAATCAAATCATTCAATAGAATGGATCTAGATCCATAGGAAAAAATAAAAGGTTATCTTTCTAAAAGACTCATAACTACCTATTACACCTTCCTTTCCTTTATTTCTACACTCAACTACTTTTTCTTAAATGTCAAAACATAAGTTTTTCTCTCTAATGTGTTTGAGTAATAGGTTAATTACTTAATTAATTTAATCATATTGATTAATTAATTAAATCACCTTTTACTTTATTTTCACTTAAGCTAAACTTAGGCCCTTTAATAATTACTTTATTAAATCCTAGGGTTCACTTTAGGTTTTTGATCTCATTTCTTAAGGATTGATCTCTTTGTAATTATTAACTTCTTGTTTATGCAATTTTACTCTCTTGGTTTGTAGAACAATATCTTTGTGTTGTTTGAATCTCTTGTACATGACAGCTTATTTTGCTTGTAGGTGATCACTGGGTTCTGTGAGGTTGGCTTTTACAACTTCAACATGGTATCAGAGCTTCAAATCTATAGCTTCATGTTGGTCTTTTGAGGGATTAGAGCCTTGAAAGAGTATTTTAATTGAATCTTTAGTCAACTTGGACCTCACCATTGTGTCCGGAAGGTTTGAAATAGTCAAGATTGACCTTTGTTTCATCAATTTTGGTTATACGGCACCCAATTTGCGAGGGTTTGAAGTTTATGAGGGTTTCTTGATCTAGAGCATACTTGCAATTTTGGAGCATTTTGAGGCCAAACAGACCTCACCATCACATCGAAAGTGCCCCAAAACCCCAAAATTGATTATCAAATCATCGAAATTGGACACAATGACTCTGAGAGGCAAAAAAAAATATTTTTGGGTCATACGGCTTGGTACGACATGCAGTCCAAGAAAAAATTAATAAAATAGTGTTAATGGGAGCCGCTAGCAATTAATGCTAGCTTAACCGCTAGACTTAACCACCAAACCCCTTTTGGAGCAGTTTTGGTATTTTTCCCATAACTTTTCCATCTGAACTCTTTGAAATGAAATATCATCGAAAAGCTGGCTCCGAAACTGATCCAATGGTGTAGGTGATTTTTCATGATTTTGTTTTTTTGCTGCATTTATTTCTAGTCAAAGTCAAATCTTTATTTCTATGCTTCTAGGGGCATAACTTTTGCATACATACTCTGTTTTTAAAAAACGAATAGGCATTGGAAAGGTCCTCTAGTGTTCTTTCCAGATCACTAGGAATTACTATACACTTTTTTCTCTTGATGTCCATTTACTCATTTTTATCGTGATTGTAATGAAATGATGTTTAAATTTAAAAAATGTTGTGTAGAAATATTGGGTTTTGTTAAGATTTTTGTCACACCTAGTCGATGGAATGTAGTGACATCTGCAACATAAGTGGTATAGATGTTATAATTATTTTTATGTGATTCTATGTTGGAGCCCTACACACATTCTTTCTTGAATTCATGCTAATATTTTTATGTTGTTTTGGATAAAGTGTGCTTAGAGTATCTTTCCTTTGGGTTTAAAATAAAATTTTAGTTTATAAAACATGTAATTGATGATTGAATCTCCAAGAATCTTTTTTGTTATGTGTGCATAGTGTGCTGTTGATAACCACCTCATTGAGGAGCCATTTAGGGTTCACCAAGTGGTCTTCACATGATTGGGAAGTGTGGGACACATTTACCTTCACCCCTAGGGTGGTTGACCATTTTTGGGATTATCTTCTGGTCTCCCTAGCCATCGGGAGTGTTATCCTTCATGGGCTTGTGTGAGGAAAGATCAAGTTTCTAGGATCTTCATGGTTTCCTAGTTTTTTTCACCATTTTAGAGTTTTTCTTTCATCGTGACTACTTCTTTGCAGTTCTTGATTGTTTAGTGTATCTTGGAGCCAAGCCCTAGCTTGGGTATGCTCATTGGTTAGGACTCCAACACTATAATAAGACTACACCACTTGATAGGCTATACTCTAATGCCAAAACATGACTCCATTACTATATTTGCACTTTAGCACTGGTCATAGACACCTAATCACTTGCGCTAGTGTCCTCTTTGGGTGCTAGTGTCTTTTGGTGCAGTATTTTATCATTTTTTATCAAGTTAAGTATTTCATCTTTTTTTAAGGGAAGTTTTGTGTAAGAATGTTGTCCCCCTTAGCCTCTAGATACTTCCCATGTTGTCAATTCATTGTCAAGTTTCATACACCAATCTATATGGCATCTCCTTGCTCTAGGAAACCTCTTTTTAAGGTTGGTCCTTGTGTTTAGATGTTGGATAAGGCTATAGTTGAGTGGATTGGAGGTATTCATGTTTCCTCGTCCTACTCCTTGTTTCAGAAACTAGTGGTTGCATCATCTAGTCGAGTGGTGTTAACTCCTAGCCATTCCACCATCTATGCAACTTTTCATGGGTGTTGTAAGAGTTGTTAAGTGTGTCTTGATGTGGGTTGGAGATTGATGACTCTATCATCCTACCTCATTTTTTGAGAGAATGTGATCATGGAATAGTGTCCAATCATCATTTAGGTTTCATCTCCCCTCTCATAAGTTCATTGTGGTATTTTTATCTTGAGATTGTTAAGTCTTATGTTTGTACCACCTTTCTTTTGTAATGGTGAGGTTTGTCTTATTTTTACTGTCTTTATGTTATTATGTTTCACATGGCACTTTTGTGCGCATTATTTTGCAAGTACAACATGCTATTGTTGTATTTTTCGTAGTTATTATGTTCATTTCAAAAAAATTGTCTATCAACTTGGGGCATTACAATGTTTCATGCTAGATTGAAACACATAGAGCTTCAACATCATTTCATTTGAGATTTAGTTTAAGATGGCTGAGTATTTTTATCTTAATTTGAGAAACTAATAATATCTTCTCCAAAGCTCTTCTCAAAGTTATTTTTGTAGCTTTGAGACATCAGTTAAGAGTCACTCGTATTGATTGTGAAGGAGGAGATTGAAAGTGTTGTTGAAACCAAGGTGGAATTAAGCTGCAATATTAACTTATGTATGTTTATTTAAATCTGAAAATAAGATTAAAAAATATTATTTAATGTATGTGATTGCACATTCATCATAATAAATAAATCAACAAACAAATATGACATCATGTTTATGTGGAGAAACCCTTTCATGAAAAAACTTCGCACAAAAAAAGAGGGAAAGTATATTATTTATCTTCAAAAGAGAGATACACCACAATACACTTCCTTGTTGTTCTCCTTTAACCTATATGCTTCCATGTGCTTGTAAATAACACAAGATTCTACTACCATCTCAAGGCTCCAATTTATAGAACTTATGGGAGGAAAAACCATAGTTGTAAATCAAAAAAAGAGGTTTTGTAACCACTTGAAAACAAACCCACACCCCATTCTTAGAAAACTAAGATTCATGTGATAATAAATTAAAATGTGCAAAAGGATTCAATATGAGTGACTAACCCATAACCCTTTTAACTTCTAGTTCATTCAAGATGCTCTAGTGACTATTTAGCTTCCAAGTGGGACACCAACAGACACTCGTTTCCCTCCAAACTTGGCTCCCCGCTTGAAATATTATTCATATTCCAAATGTGAACACCTAAGAGAGAGTATTTTGTCCTCTAGTGATGTGTAACCTCCACCAACATTAATGTCCCTCTTGAAAATGCAATTACAATATGTCAAAATAAATACATTTCTCACATGTCCCCTAGGACTCTTTCCAAAAAACATAGAGATAAATTAATGACATAGGTTTGCAAGGAAAATATCACCTAACCTAACAAGTCTGCATGATCAATGAGTCAATTTTTTCCTATTAAATTACAAACTTCATTTTTCTTTTTTTATACATGTTTAATATTTCTACTTTTGTTAATGAATCACCCATCTGATGAATTATATTTAATACATTAAATGTGCATGATAAATACATGAAATAAGCGTGCAAATGAATTTCTACTATTTTTCAATCCTCTTATTTTACTTTTTAATTTTTCATTTTAAATAAATTGACATGTAATGGTTGCAATATATAATACTATACAATATTATATATATTAATCTAATAAAAATAATTATTTTTTAATGATTAATTTAGAATTGAATATTAATATCAATAAAATAATTTTATGTATTTTTTCTTTTAATTTTTTGATTCAATATAGTATAAGATTTAAATGTTCATCTTATTTTTAATTTCTTTCCAAATTCTCTTGTATTTATTTCCATAAATCTAGGTTATTTTTATTATATTAGTAGGGAAAGGGCTTGATCCCATACAGTAGCAAAACAGAGCTAAAATAGTATCAAAGATGGTCTATGTTGTTTCTTCTTATCTGGGTATGTGTAGGATCTTTGATGGTCTATGTTGTTTCTTCTTATCTGGGTATGTGTAGGATCACGATGGGCCAAAAAGTGGCAATATTATGGGTATTTGTAGGGTATGTGGCTGATGACTCTTTTTTTACCCAAAATTGATGAAACAAAAAAAGGTTTTTAGAAGAGATTCTCAGCTTTCCACCAATATAAATTATGCTTTAGTTTGAATTTAATAAATAATTACTATTCATTTTCTATTAGAATTATGACTAAAGTCCTAATCGATAGGCTGATTGAAAAACATCTATAACTTTCAAACGGTATCACATTTTTTGAATCTAAAACATGCATCACATTCTATACTTCACATACTATAGGATTAAAAAAAGAAAAATTAAATTGCATGAAGTTTTGACCAAGTTAAGGTGGTAAGACATACGAGTTTTTATGAATCTTGCAAATGGGGTAAAGGGTCTATGTAAGTCTTCCAAAGAAGTTCTCTAGAGTGGGATGTTATGTGTAGAGGTTCAATTTGTGAATCACCTTGTGAATGGTGTAGAGTTGTACTATTATGTTGTACCCAGTTTCCACAAACGGGGATTTGTGCCTCTTGGAAAATAGGAGAGGGTAATGAGATTTGTACCTCCTTTGGAAGGAGTGTGTTTTCGTATTTGGTTTCCTACTGTGTTCAAAGTGAGTTTCCTTGTTTTGTTTTCCTCCTTGGATTGGAGAGGTTATGTTGTCTAGTTACTTATTGTGGTATTGTACCTTGTGTGTTGTCAATAGGAGAGTGGCTCTTTGTGGGGGTTCGGCACACAAAGGGGCGCCAGGGTAACTCACCTAGAGTTTAACTAAGTGATAATCTAAAAGAATTAATGGGAATCTTTCACACTAATAAAGATAAAGAATGTCTCTCTCATGAAGCAAGTGAATGATAAGGCTCGAGATGAGATGGGACGCATAGTTTTGCGTGAGGGTCCAGCAGCCGGTAGAGGCAAGCCAGGGTAACCCAGGATGGGGGTTCGGTAGCCTAGGAAGGTTGAGCCAGGGTAACTCATGGCAATTTATGCATGACACTCTTCCTATGTCGACAGTTA
Organism: Sequoia sempervirens; assembly: GCA_007258455.2. Lineage (NCBI taxonomy): Eukaryota > Viridiplantae > Streptophyta > Pinopsida > Cupressales > Cupressaceae > Sequoia > Sequoia sempervirens. Next base: position 156,965 of record VDFB02024015.1, read on the forward strand.
ATCAGTTATTGTGCGATGTTCATGATCTTTGTTCTCTGGAAGCATTGTAACCTTGTGTTAGGGGACGTTGTGATTGTAGTGTTAAGTGTTATTGTGTTTGTAGTTGTTAAGTGACTTTGTGATTGTAGTTGTTAAGTGATATTATGTCTGTAATGGTTAAGTGATTTATTGATTTCTCTTTGGTTATTGTTGGAAGAAGTCTTTGTTATTATGCCTTGAGTTTCATTGATGTTGTGAGTGTGACTAGTTGTAATATGGAAAGGTGTTTTATTGTTATGTCCAGAAGTGATTTGTTGTTGTGCCTTTTGGATTTGTCATTGTGAGTTTTCTAAGTGGTCCTTGATGTTAAGTTGTCGGTTGGGAGTTAGTATTGTGTTACTGTTAGGCATTCTTGGTCGGGGATCCTTCCTTGTCTACTCCCAGCACGGGGGTGGTTGGGTGGAACGTGCTTCGTACCCCATTGGGTTCCCTTTCTGTTGCAGATGTACCTTTATTGCAAGATTTTGGAGGATGTTGATGATCCAGTAATTCTTTGTACCAGATGTATGTTATACTTTAGATGTAAGGTATTCATTGATGTATTGTCTCCCACGTGTGTTGGGATGACCTTGTTGTAAATTGTATATGTGGTTATCAAGGTGTATGTTCAAACAGTTGTATTTTACTATCATTTGGATGTAATGTTTATTTAGGCAATGAATTTATTTAGAAATGATCATTTGTAATAGATGTGTTAAGTTGTGTTATATCTGTGGTAATATAAATGCTTCATATCTTTATAGTATCTTTCATTGTCATATGTACATATGTTATGAATATGGTTATTGTTTAATAGAGATTTTAAATGATGAAGTGGGAAGGAATAGATTTATGTAACTATTTAATTATGGTTTAATCTATTATCATTGTTATGCGTTAGAATAGTAATGTCACCTCGTGTCCCCCAATGGAATTAGTCGTGTAACTTAATACATTGTTATTTTGGAATACTTAAGTAGGTTATTATGTTCTTTTTAAAAAAAAAAAAAAAATTGTTCCGTTGTTATTAGTTCCTTTGGGGTTTGCATGGCGGGGTGTTACAGAATCAATCAAATCAGACCTAGAATATTAAATTTTATTATTTGTTTGTAACTAGTAGTTCATGTATTTCAAGAAGAGAACAAGAAATCGAATGTTTATTGTGAGTTCATGTTGATTTGTTGTTATATCAATGTCATGTGGATCATATAGTTAATTTATGTAATTACAGTTCATGGTTAAGTGTTTATCTTTGAATTATTGTCGCATGTCATGAGCAAGATAACTATTTCCTATTCATGTCGCTAATGCGATAGGAAGATTGTGTGAGTGAATGGTGTTATCCGTAGTTTGGAAAACTTGAGAAAGATTGTAAATCAAACCTGGAGCCTATTTGGTAGAGAGGGGTGTGCAATCATTTGGTATCAGAGCTCAAAAGATCTGGGTAGGGGTAGTTATTTGTTTTTCATATACAAGGTGATGCAGAATGACAAAATAAAAGAGGTGAATTTAGATCCAAAAGATCTGGGCGAAGGAAGTTATTTCATTATATTATTTATATGATCATGTACAAAAGAAGTTTTGTGTTGCAGATTGACATAGAACCGACAGTGGGAGCCTAGGTGAGTTATTTTAAAGGAGATAAGTGAAGAAAGGTAGAGTAAGATGTAGAAGCATTCAGGAAAAGAAAGTCTCGAGAAGAGAGACCATAGGAAAGTAAAGAAAAAAAAGCAAGATGCAGATTTTTACATAGAGATGGAAAATTTAAGGAGAGATATAGATCTATGGTGAAGCAATGGTTTGAGGAGAAAAACCAAGATTATTTTTGGGTATGGCCAATGAATAAGAAACTAAAGTGACCAGTGAAGTTGATTATGGAGAAAATTAAAATGCAAAAGATGAATGCATTGAGAAGAAGGAAAAGTACCCATGAGGTTGGGAAAATAGAGAGCTTCCATGTGAGCAACGCACACTAGAAGAGGTGAAGGAAGTTCTCATTGAAGGGAACATGACAAGAGGAAAGGAAGAGGGAGAAGTGCCAAGAGTAGCACTTGAGAAGAAAGGTAGTGTAGAGAGGAGAATGTCCATGAAGAGGGCATTAATGGATATATTGTGGTCTCTTATGTTATTTGCTAATATTATGTTTGCAGATTTGTATATAGGTATGAAGAATGTGATAGGAAAGGTCAATAATTATACTTTGAAGATGATGAGAGATGGGGCAAGAATAGAACCCGATGAAAGAGTTGAAGATGAGAGGAGACTAGTTGCAGTAGTGTGTCTAGAAGAGTTTGCAGCAAAGGTACATTGCAAAGTGCCTAAGCATGGAGAGGAGTTTGATGTTGTAGATTTCTAGTATGATGATGAAGGTGAGAAGGCAGACCCATAAATTCATGATGCCCTAGAAGAGGTTACAGATGTAGTACAAGATGCTTATGAAGAGGAAAACATGGAAGTAAAAGAAGATGGAATGAAGGGAACAAATCAGGGCAGCAGGTAAAGGAAGGTCATAATGTTGATTTTGGAAATAAGAGTGTTAGTTTTGAGCGTTTGAATAGAAGTATGAATATAGATGGACAAGTTTATAATGAGAAGAATAAAATAGTGAATCATGGGTACATAATTCCATATTTTCAAAGGAAACAAGTTGTGGGGCAGCAATTACAATGTAAAGAAGTATATGCTTTTCATTGTGTTTATAATAACAAGTAGGTGAAAAGGAGGAAGGGTATGCAAATGAACAAGTGGAAACTAGTTTTGAAGGTAAATTGGCAAGCAAGGGGGCCTAGAGAAGATATTGCAAGGAAATTTTCTAGAAGACCAAGTGCAAGTCAGCCCAAGGTTATGGCAAGCAAAGTATGGAAAGAAAACAGTGTGCTAGCAGAGAAGGAAAGTGGTGCTATAGTAAATGATGTTGAGACAAATAAAAGAGTAAAATTTGCAAAGGAAGATGTTGGTAAAGAGCATACAGAAGAACCTAATGTGAAGAACATTGAGGCAATAGATTGGAAGCAATTAGAGAAGGCCCCATGTGATGTGAAAGGTAAACAAGTTGAGTTAATTAATGATTATTTTGAAACTTTAGATTATTTTGTTGAAGGAAAAGATAGGGAAAAGTTGAACAAGGTGCTAGGTGAACAATTCAATTTTGATGATGACTCTCTTTAGGCTTTGAATGAAATTTATTAATATGAGATGGAAATGTGGAGGATTGTGGAGGATAAGGACATAAGGAGGAGAAAATATCAAAAGAAGAAAGAAAGTAGACAAAGGAAAATTGGGAAATCCAAAATGAGCATATGCAAGTGTGACACAAAAGAGGAAAAATTGGTTGGGAGTAAAAAGGGGATAGTCATAGTCTATGTGGACAAGCATACAAATGTAGATTGGAACAAGGGAGCAGTAGTAAATAAAGAAGGTGTTGTTGTAGCAGTAATGATCCATGGGGAAGAAGGAAAACCAAAGAAGAATGAAAGTAATGTAGAGATAAAATTAGAAGAAGGGGAAACAACTGAAAACACTAAAGAAATTTTGTGGAGGAAATTTGTAGCCATTGAGCAAGAGTGGAATAAAAAGGTTGAAGGTTTTAAGCTGTGTGGAACAGTGAAGGACACCCTGAAGGAGGTTGTTTAAAATGACACAAAATTTGTTGCAGAGATGAAAGCAGAATTTGTAGCATTCATGGAAGATTTTGAGTGGAATGTACTAAGTCATGAGGTCGAAGATGAATCTAAAAATAATTTGTTGCAGCAATTGTCCATAGAAGAAGAGTGGTTCGAAATAATTTTGGATGAGTATGGTGTCTATGAAATTGAAATGATAGGAGCAGTTGTAGTAAATGTTGATAATGTACTGAGGAATGTTGATGATGAAGTGACGGATGTTGAAGATGTGGAAATCTTTCCATTTATTTATGGTATGTTGTATGAGAATAAAATAATAATCAGGGATTGGAGGTGCAGAGTAATTGATGAAGATACCCTCATGAGGGCAACACGCAGTGTTACACAACAATGTTGGAGGAATGTGGCCAATGAGCTAGAGAAATTGTGGAAGATGTAGAAGAAGTGTATTGACGATCTACTTTGGATGAACCACCACATGTGCAAGAGCACATGATATTTTTGTTCCCTAGGGAGTTCGATGTAGGAGCATCGACTATCTTATTGAATTTTATTTTTATTTTAGTCTTATTCGGGTGAATGTAGTTCCCATAACAAATTGTTAAGCTTGTCTTCGACGGAAGGAAAGGGATAATCAATGCTTAATGACCAATTACAAGAAACAGTTAAAAATAGTTAGCAATGTTCAAGATGGTTTGAAAATGGATTGGTGACAGTTGGAAAAAGAGGTAGAAATAGTTTCGTTTCAACTATTAACACTGGCATGAAATTTTTTGAGGCATCGAGAAGTGAAAGTTCAGGGGGATGAAAAGGATGAATTGAGGAAGGCATTTTTTTGTGAAAATAGCAATTGGAGCATCCAGAAGATTTTGAGGAGGTCAATAGGAAGAAAATTCCAATTGAAAAAGAAGCCGAGAAATGAAATATGGGGGTTGACTTGTAGAAAGAAGAGAGATCAGCAGAAGAAAGGGATCAACTGATAGAAGAAAGGAAGTGTATGGTCAAGGAAAAGGAACTGCATCGATGGTAGGAAACAGAGAAGAGTGAAGAAAAAAAGTAAGGAAAGATGGATGGAGCATAGATAAAGAAGGAATGCATAATAGAGAGGAAGGATGGACTGATCAATAATAAGAGGTATACATGACTAGTCATGGCATGTGTGGAAAGAAAGAGAATAATGGAAGTAGCATCTGGCAAGAAATCCAAAGAGGGTTGCACAGTATACAAAAGAGCATTCAAAATGGTAGGTTAGCAAACTAAAGTTGAGAATTGGGAAAGAAGAGAGGACAACCATTAATGATTAAGGGAAGAAAAGAAGATGGTAACTTGATGAGGATGAAGAATAGAGGCAAGGAGCCATTGGGAAAATCAGGCCTGGAATATTAAATTTTATTATTTGCTTGTAACTAGTAGTTCATGTATTTCAAGAAGAGAACAAGAAATCGAATGTTCATTATGAGTTCATGTTGATTGGTTGTTATATCAATGTCATGTGGATCATATGGTTAATTTCTATAATTCCATTTTATGGTTAAGTGTTTATCTTTGAAATATTGTTGCATGTCATGAGCAAGATAACTATTTCTTGTTCCTATCAGACTGTGTGAGTGAATGGTGTCGTCTGTAGTTTGGAAAACCTATGCAAGATTACAAATCAGACTTGGAGCCTATGTGGTAAAGAGGGGTGTGTCATCAACTAAGTACATTTATATTCTTTGCATTTAAATTGACCTTGAAATGACATGCAACTGACGATAAAATCTTGTTTACCTACTTTATTACATTCAGATATGTTTGTACATAAAATCAAAAAGCATGGATAGAAGAAAAGATGAAAATGCAACTATTTTCTTTCTTTTTTTTCTTTAAAGTTGTGACTGGAATCCTAAATCATTTTATGCTTTTCTCCCCTTTAACGTTTGTTGTATTGGCTACTTCCCAATTTCAATCAAGAAAACAAGTTTTTTTTTCTTTAAAGATGGCATTTTCGATTTTTTTGAATCCTCACGAATCATCTTCAAAGTCTCTCACTCAAGGTAAGTTTACTTCTTTATTTTATACTTCCTTTCTGTAAAGGCTATTCTACCACTTGGGATTAATTGGACATGGCATAAACATAGCTTGGATCACTGTTAATATATACTCATCTCATAATATTGTACTTTAGTGACCTTTCTATGCAATGGATCAATATTTCCTATTAAACGGTAGGCACCTACTTTGAGAAATCAAGTTGTTTGTATGAGATTTCACTCAAGATGGGACCCTATGGTTAGATCTTTCAAGTGAATAATTTCATCTTTGGGTAGTCTGCCACTAGAAATAACTGGGCTAAGGGCCATTACACTAAGGGCGTCGAGCTCATTGATGTAGTCTTGGACATCTTGTGCAGGGAGGCACGGGATCCAAAATAGGGATGATGTTGATATCGAGGATAAGAGAGGAGTATACCGACTACATGACACTGAATTTATTTGTGTTTCCTTCTTCAAGAAAGTGTCGAACATAGTTGTGTATCCCAATTGAAGGAGTTGGTCACATTTTTTATTCAAGCATTTTTGTTTTTCCTTTCTTTAGGCTTGGTTTATGTCAAAAAAAATTGTATGCACAGAAATCACACAGAGCTGGTGCTTTGTTTCCCCCAAACACAACAAGGGAGTACACAAAATGTGAAATAACCAAAAACAAATCAAGGAGACATGCAAGCTTGTTTCCTATTCATTAAGCTAGAATTGGAAATACATGTAACACTAAAAATAAAACTTAGAAACTAAACTCAAACTATAGAGTTCTAACTTCTAGGAGCTTCATGAGCTGCTCAACTAGACACACAACAAACTTCAGGAGCTGCTAGGAGCTCAACTAATAGGAGCTAAGCACAGCTCTTCAGGAGAAATCACTCCTCAATCAAAAATAAACAGTTGCTACTGTTCAGGGGCTTTTAGAAGCTCACATAGAAAACATTCTTTGTCTATAGACTGTTGTTGCATAGAAGAATTCTTCAACTACAACTAAGTCTTCTCGGCTAACAGAATAAAACTTCCTTCATTCCTTTTGTCTTCCAAAGATTCCCTCTCAAATTCAAAATTACCTACCAGCATTGAATTGGAATTCAAAAATTCCTCACTTCATTAATTCCACTACAATCTTTAGGTGCACGTCAAGAGCAAGTGGGGAAGGAAATCCCCAAAACAATCTTTCAGCTATAGGCATCGAACGCCCCTAACAGGTAGGTGCCAATGGGAAGAGGCTCAAGAACATTCAATATTAATTTCCACCATAAATTAATTACATGCCTATTTTTTTTAAACATTTAAGAAATGATAATACTGCACATGACATTGGAATGCATCCTGGTGAGGGTGGAGCACAACCTGCAGATGAAGGTCATGGTGTGCATCTCAGTACTTTAGAGCATGTAGAGTGTGATCAACATGTTGAGCATGATTAGGCTAGAGAAGATCAGGAACATGATTTGGCCCCATCAGGTAAAGAGGACCACTCTAAAGTTATTTTAAACATAGTTAATTGCAATTGGTGTATTAATTAATGTAACCTTTCGTGTTTCAACTTTAGAGCATGTAGAGTGTCAACGTGTTGAGCATGATCAGGCTAGAGAAGATCAAGAATGTGATGTGGCCCCATCCAGTAAAGAGGACCACTCTCACGTTCTCTTAAACATATTTAATTTCAATTGGTGTATTAATTAATGTAACCTTTGTGTTTCAACTGCAGATCAAGATTTAGAGGGTGTTCAACATGTTGAGCATGAGTCTATAACAAAGTTTAGGAACATAATGTGGACCCATCAGGTAAAGAGAACCGCTCTAATGTTCTTTTAATTAATGAAATACTTGTAACAATAATAATAAAACATATCAGTTTAAAATTTCTTTCTTATTGCAGCAGACCCCCCCTTGCAGCGGCGTCCACGTCATGAGCAGACAACTAGGCGTACATTAAGATCACAAGTAGAGAGCAGAACAACTAAAGGGGGGACAGATATTGATTTAGAAAACAATACTCCACTTCAGATTTTTGTAGATTTAAAAAAAGAAACAAAAAAAAAGTGATTGTAATCATATCATGACAACCATATTTTTGATAATGTGTAAAAACTGAAAGAATGAATATTATATGTTAATGAATGAATGTGAATATGTTAATTAATGAATTTTATATGTTAATGAATGAATGTTATATGTTATTAATGGGTGAATGAATGTTATAAATTATTAATGGATGAATGAATGAATGTCATATGTTATTAATGGATGAATGAATGATTAATGTTATATGATTAGGTATGGGGAATTGAGAGTGATTTGAGGGGGGGAGGGGCCAAATGAGCTTCCACCATCACGTGGTTGGCCCTGTTAAGTAGAGAATATTAAATTATTCTCGAAACAAAGATAATCTCAATAAGGTAACGCACTTTTCAATATAAGAAATGCATCGTTTGGAGCATCAAACCAATATGCAAAGATGAAAGAAAGTGCTAACTTTTCACTATGGTGGCAGAAAAATGATTCTTTATACCCTAAATCCATGTTCTACATCATAATTTGAATTTGTTTCCATTCCAATGTTCTGATTTTAGTTTGTTTGCATGGATTTGTATGAATACCACATTGTGTTGTGAGCGGATTTGGTTTCAAAGCTCTGTTTCTTCTATTTTTAGTGGTGACATAACTCTAAAATTTGACTTTTGTGCATAACAGGTTAGTGGAAAAATTGACAGCTCTGAAGGGTTTAGAGGCTCGATTGAGATAGATACAAGGATATTTGGATCTTGTTGTTGATGGGAGGCTTCGACTTAACCATGAAATTTTGTACCATCTGCAAGTATGCAAAATTTTCTCTACTTATATTCATTCTTGATCATAAATGTTGTAAATGATATTAATGCTTCAAACTTAAGATTCGTTTCATTGTTATAATGATCAAAATGTTATACTTTGCTATACATTCAAGCATTCTCTTGCACCCTACCCTTTGCTCTCTCCCCCCTCCTTTTAAGAATTTTCTTTGTCATAAAAGATTCACATTTCTCTCTCATTTACACAAATCTATCTGAAGTGCTAGGAGTGAATAAAGATATGTAAAATATGATGGATTATGTCTAAACAACAACTTTCCATCTTATAGCTAATTAAATCCTTAATATTTGAATAATTCATGTATATGCATGTGTAGCAATAAGGGAGCCTATGTGAAGATTGAAATTTAAAACATCACTTTGGTATTTTTCCTTAGGCAGTGAAATGATATTTTGAGTAATACAAACCTACACACACATTGACATTTTTTGACATTGCATTGAAAAAAAAAATTCTCTTATACCTACCCTCAACTAGACATGGAGGTAGTTAATTTCATAGAGGAAGACTAAAATCTTCTTAATGTCATGTGTTAGGTGTGAAAGCATATGAATCACTTGCTGAAGGCACCATTTTGTATTCATCCAAAAGCTAGTTTGTTCTTTTTTTAATGTTTCTTGCATGTGTTATTTTTAGGCTCTAGAGATGTAGCTCAACTCTTTCCTTTGCACTTTTCATCTATTTTGGTGATTACAGTAGATTGTCCTCATAATTTTTCATGTAGATTTGGTTGTAACCTTATTTTCTACCAATCAATTTGCAATCCATTCACATATTGAGAACCATTTCACTAACTTGTAGTCATCCATTACTTCATATGTTGCAGGTTGTGTCTATGTGCCAATAAATCCTTATGATTACAAGAACTTTAATCCTACAAGTGTACCTAATCTTTCTCAAGTAGAAGTCTTACCTTATTTTATAGTACTTTAAATGCTTAATTGAAGGTGCTTCTTTAGATTTGATATAGTTAAACCCTGGATTAAAATATGGTATTAGATGGGCAGTATAATGATAAAATTGAGGTCCATTGAACACAAATTACGAACATAATTTGCTGGACTATGAATAGTGTTACAATTATAATTATTTCTCCTTTACCTACCTCTGCATTAATGAAAAAGATAGAAGATATTGGAAGTTCATTACATGTCTCATGTATGTGTTAGTATTTTAATTTTGTTTAAGTTGTTCAAGAGCTTGATTAGGTCAAGAATATGTTCTACAAGCTATCTTCTCTTGACACTGCTTAGCATTTTCCCTACACATTTTCTCTTCAATCCAGATGTTTCTTAACTCCTTCCCTTGTTAGCCCTTGGTTGTTCTCAAGTGTAATGCTTTTTCTATGCATCTTACAGTCTATATGTATGATCAATCATCTCAAGTGTAATGATTTTTCTATGCATCTATGCATCTTGTAGTTTATATGGATGATCAGTCATCAGTCTCCACGATGGTACATTTCAACGAATATTTTTAAAAAAAAAAATTGCATTGTTTCATCGCAATTTCGATGAAAACCACTAACAAATCACCGAAAAGGTCTGACGAAGTTTCTATAGCTGCAATGAAGGCTTTGTTGTAACTCCTTTCCCATTTAATCACAATTTCAACGAACTTTTGTTGTTTCAACGCTACTCCTTTCCCATTTCGTCGAAATGGTGACAAACTTCTGGTGTTGTTTCGACATTACTCCTTGCAAATTTTGTCAAAATTGCGACGAACTTCTGGTGTTTTTTCGATGCTACTCCTTGCCCATTTTGTCGAAATGGTGATGAACTTATGGTGTTGTTTCGACGCTACTCCTTTCCCATTTCGTCAAAATTGGGATGAAGTTCTGGTGTTGTTCGTTGGTGGATATACGAAGTTTTTGTTGATATTCTGACGAACATCCAAGTCAATTTATTATGCCGACAACCGATGAATCTGCGTTGTTATTTCGACATTTCATTCGTCATCGGCCTTTCGACAAAAAAATAATGATGAAAATGTTTACATCAATTTGTCGCTTTTCTAACAAATATTTTTCGAACAATCGACAAAATTCCATCAGAAAATGGTGTCAAATTCAGTAGTGGTATATGATGTTCATTGTGTTTATAATAACAAGTAGGTGTGAAGGAGGAAGGCTATGCAAATGAACAAGTGGCAACCAGTTTTGAAGGTAAATTGGCAAGCAAGGGGGCCTAGAGAAGATATTGCAAGGAAAAAGGCTAGAAGACCAAGTGCAAGTCAGCCCAAGGTTGTGGCAAGAAAATTATGGAAAGAAAAGAGTTTGGTAGCAGAGAAGGCAAGTGGTGCTACAATAAATGATGTTGAGACAAATAAAAGAGTAAAATTTGAAAAGGAAGATGTTGGTAAAGAGCATACAGAAGAACCTCATGTGAAGAACATTGAGGAAATAGATTGGAAGTAGTTAGAGAATGCCCCATGTGATGTGAAAGGTAAAAAATTTGAGTTAATTAATGATGCTTTTGAAACTTTGGATTATTTTGTTGAAGGAAAAGATAGGGAAAAGTTGAACATGTCAGGTGAACAATTTCATTTTGATGATGATTCTCCTTAGAATTTGAATAAAATTTATAAATATGAGATGGAAATGTGGAGGATTGTGGAGGAGAAGGACAGAAGGAGGAAAAAATATTAGAAGAAGAAAGAAAGTAGACAAAGGCAGATTGGGAAATCCCAAATGAACATATGCAAGTGTGACAAGAAAGAGGAAAAGTCGGTTGGGAGTAAAAAGGGGATAGTCATAGTCTGTGTGGACAAGCATACAAATGTAGATTGGAACAAGGGAGTAGTAGTAAATAAAGAAGGTGTTGTTGTAGTAGCAATGATCCAAGGGGAAGAAGGAAAAACAAAAGAATAATGAAAGTAATGTAGAGATAAAATTAGAAGAAGGGGTAACAATTGAAAACACTAAAGAAAATTTTTGGAGTCAATTTGTAGCCATTGAGCAAGAGTGGAATGAAAAGGTTGAAGGTTTTAAGATGTGTGGAACAGCGAAGGACACACTGAAGGAGGTTGTTGAAAATGACACAAAAGTTGTTGTAGAGATGAAAGTAGAAGTTGTAGCAGTCATGGAAGATTTTGAGTGGAATGTGCTAAGTCATGAGGTCAAAGATGAATCTGAAAATAATTTGTTGCAGTAGTTGGCCATAGAAGAAGAGTGGTTCAAAATAATTTTGGATGAGTATGGTGTCTATGACATTGAAATGATCGGAGCAGTTGTAGTAAATATTGATGATGAAGTGAGGAATGCTGATGATGAAGTGACGGATGTTGAAGACATGGAAATCTTTCCATTTATTTATGGTGTGTTGTATGAGAATACAATAATAATCAGAGATTGGAGGTGGAAAGAAATTGATGAAGATACCCTCCTGAGGGCAACACAATGTTACACAAGAATGTTGGAGGAATGCGGCCAATGAGCTAGAGAAATTGTGGAAGAAGTAGAAGAAGTGTATTGACGATCTACTTTGGATGAACCACCACATGTGCTTGAGCACATGATCTTTTTGTTCCCTGGGGAGTCTGATGTAGGAGCATTGACTATCCTTTTGAATTTATTTTTATTTTATTCTTATCTGAGTGAATGTAGTTCCCATCACAAATTGTTAAGCTTTTCTTCGACGAAAGGAAAGGGATAATCAACGATTAATGACCAATTACAAGAAACAGTTACAAATAGTTAGCAATGTTCAAAAATGGTTTGAAAATGGATTAGTGATAGTTGGAAAAAGAGGTAGAAATAGTTTCATTTCAATTACAAACACTGGCATGAAATGTTTTGAGGCACCGAGAAGTGAAAGGTTAGGAGGATGATAGGTCGAACTGAGGAAGGCAATTTGTTGTGAAAATAACAATTGGAGCATCCAGAAGATTTTGAGGAGTTCGATAGGAAGAAAAGGTCGATTGAAAAAGAGGCTAAGAAATGAAATATGGCAGTTGACTGGTAGAAAGAAGAGAGATCGACGGAACAAAGGGAACAACTGATTGCAGAAAGGAAGTGTATGGTCGAGGAAAAGGATATTCATCGATGGTAAGAAATGAAGAAGAGTGAAGTGAAAAAGTAAGGAAAGATGGATGGAGCATAGATAAAGAAGGAATTCATAATAGAGAGGAAGGATGGACTAATCAATAATAAGAGGTATGCATGACCAATCATGGCATGTGTGGAAAGAAAGAGAATATTGGAAGTAGCGCCTGGCAAGAAATACAAAGAGGGCCACACAGTATACAAAAGAGCATTCAAAATGGTAGGTTAGTAGACTAAAGTTGAGAATCAGGAAAGAAGAGAGGAAAACCATTAAAGATTAAGGGAAGCAAAGAAGATGGGTAAAGATGAGGATGAAGAATAGAGGAAAGGAGGCATCGAGCAAATCAGGCCTAGAATATTAAATTTTATTATTTGCTTGTAACTAGTAGTTCGTGTATTTCAAGAAGAGAACAAGAAATCAAATGTTCCTTGTGAGTTCATGTTGATTGGTTGTTATATCAATGTCATGTGGATCATATGGTTAATTTTTATAATTCCATTTTATGGTTAAGTGTTTATCTTTGAATTACTATCGCATGTCATGAGCAAGATAAGTGTTTGTTGTTCCCGTCGCTAATGCAATAGGAAGACTATGCAAGTGAATGGTGTTGTTTGTAGCTTTGAAAACCTATGCAAGATTACAAATCAGACCTAGAGCCTATGTGGTAGAGAGGGGTGTGCCATCACCTAAGTACATTTATATTCTTTGCATTTAAATTGACATTGAAATGGCATGCAACTGGCGATAAAATCTTGTTTACCTACTTTATTACATTCAAAGATGTTTGTACATAAAATCAAAAAGTATGGATAGAAGCAAAGATGAAAATGCAACTTTTTTCTTTCTTTTTTTTCTTTAAAGTTGCGACTGGAATCCTAAATCATTTTATGCCTTTCTCCCCTTTGACATTTGTTGTATTGGCTACTTCCCATATTCAATATAGAAAACAAATTATTTTTCTTTAAAGATGGAATTTTTTTTTTTTATCCACACAAATCATCTTCAAAGTCTCTCACTCAAGGTAAGTTTACTTCTTTATTTTATACTTCCTTTTTGTAAAGGCTATTCTACTGATTGGAATTAATTGGAAATGGCATAAACATAGCTTGGATCACTGTAAATATATACTCATCTCATAATATTGTACTTTAGTGATCTTTCTATGCAATGGATCAATATTTCCTATTAAACAGTAGGCGCCCACTTTGAGAAATCAAGTCGTTTGTATGAGCTTTCACTTAGGACAGGACCCTATGGTTAGATCTTTCAGTCGAACAATTTTGTCTTCGGGCAGTTTGGCGCCAAAAATAATTGGGCTAATGGCCATTACACTGAGGGTATCTAGCTCATTGATGTAGTCTTGGACATCATGTGCAAGGAGGAATGGGATCCATAATGGGGATGATGTTGATATCGAAGATAAGAGAGGAGTGTCTCCATCGCATGACACTCAATTTCTTTGTGTTTCCTTCTTCAAGAAAGTGTCGAACATAGTTGTGGATCCCAATTGAAGGAGTTGGTCAATTTTTTTATTCAAGCACTTTTTTTTCCTTTCTTTAGGCTTGGTTTATATCAAGTTTTTCTATATCCACAAAAATCACACAGAGCTACTACTCTGTTTCCCCAAAACACAACAAGGGAGTACACAAAATGTGAAATAACCAAAAACAAATCAAGGAGGCATGTGAGCTTTTTTTCTATTCATTAAGCTGGAAATAGAAATACATGTAAGACTGAACATAAAACTCAGAAACTAAACTCAAACTATAGACTTCTAACTTTTGGGAGCTTCATGAGTTGCTCAACCAAACACACAACAAACTTCAGGAGCTGTTAGAAGCCCAATTGACAGGTGCTACACAGAGCTCTTCAAGAGAAATCACTGCTCAATCAAAAATAAATAGTTTTTCTTGTTGAGGAGCTTTTAAAAGCTCACACAAAAAACATTCTCTATCTATAGACTGTTGTTGCACAGAAAAATCTTCAACTCCAACTGGGTCTTCTCAACTAATCGAATAAAATTGCCTTCATTTCTTTTGTCTTCCAAACATTCCCGCTTAAATTTGAAATCACCTACCAGCATTGAATTGGAATTCAAAAATTCCTAACTTCATTAATTCTATTGTAGTCTTCAGGTGCATGTCAGGAGCAAGTGGGGAAGGCAATCCCCAAAACAATCTTTCAACTGCAGGCATCAAATGCCCCTAACAGGTAGGTGCCAATAGGAAGAGGTTCAAGAGCATTGAATTTTCCACACTCCCCCTTGGTCATGAGCCGACAAATAGGATCAATCCAGATCTAAATCAACAATTCCCAATCTACTCCTCAGGCACTCGAAACTATCCTTTCTCAAAGGCTTGGTGAGTGTGTCTGCTAGTTATTGCTCAGACCTACAAAATGCCATTTTAATTTCATCATTCTCAACCAATTCTCTGATAAAATGATACCTGATTTCAATGTGTTTGCTTCTTCCATGAAACACAAGATTTTTCGTCAAGGTTATGAATGAAACATTGTCACAAAATATTAATGTTCCATCTTCTTGTTCTTCCTTCAAATTTTCCAAGATTCTTCTGAACCAAATACATTGACATGCTATTTTATTTTCTACTATATACTCAGCCTCTATTGTAGATAGGGAAATGATGGGTTCTTTCTTGGAAGCCCATGAAATGAATCCCAAACCCAAATAAAACACATAGCCCAATGTGCTCTTCCTATCATCCAAACTTCCTTCCCAATCACTATCTGTGTATCCAACCAGCCCAAAAACATTATTATTGTGTACAAAATGTCATATCCTTTGGTGTCTTTCACATACCTTAGGATTCTCTTACCCTCTTTCCAATGGGTGTCTCGTGGAGTCTCCATAAACCTGGAAATAAGACTCACAATGTGCATTAAATCAGACCTAGTTGTTGTTAAATACATTAAACTCCCAACCAAACTCTTAAACAGGGTCAAATCCACATTGTTGTTGCAATCTTCCTTGCTCAAATTCAAACCTATGGTTGTTGGAGTGGGCGTAGACTTGTTTTCAAGCATCCTAAATCTCTTCAAGATCTCATTTGCATATTTTTCTTGAGAGATAAATATACCATCATGCATTTTTTTTACTTCTATGCCTAGAAAATATCTCAAGAGACCTAAATATGTCATTTCAAACTCTCTTTTCATGGCCTTTTAAAAATCAGCAATGAGGAAATCATCATCCCCAGTAAAAACTAAATCATCTACATACAAGACAACAATCAAAACCTTACCATTTGCTTCCATGATGTAAAGAGTGGGCTTGTCATTGCTTTTACTAAAGACATTACTCATCAAATATGAGTCAATCTTGTTGTACCATGCCCGTGGAGCTTGCTTCAGCCCACAAATAGCCTTCTTCAGCCTATACACCTTGTGTTCTTGACCCATAACTTAATATCCGAAAGTCTGCTCCACATAAACCTCTTCTTTCAACACTCCATTAAGGAAGGCGGACTTCACATCCATTTGAAATACCTTCCACATGTCCTGGTTTGCAATTGCTATGACTACCCACATAATTTCCATCCTTGCAATGGGGGAAAATGTCTCATTATAATCTCTCCCAAACTGTTGGTTGTATCCCTTGACAAATCATATTGCCTTATGTCAGTCTATCCTTCCTTTGGTATTGCACTTGGTCTTGTAGACCCATTTCACCCCAAATAACTTGCTTGTTGGGAGGAAAATATGTTAACTCCCATGTGTTGTTCCTCTCTATTGCATCTATCTCCTCATCCATTGCCTCACACAATTTATCCTCTTTCACAGCTTCTTCAAAATAAACTAGATCACCATGAGAAAATAAAGCAAAATTCACACTCTCATCAAAATCTTCATCATACCTTTCTTTCTGGTAGATCTCCCTTAGACTCTTGGTCTTCTTTAGCATTAGGGAGGTGAGAGGTGGTTCTAAAATTTCACTACTGTTGTTATTCTGCTGAACAGGTAGGTTTACAAACTGTCAGGAGCTTTTAGGAGCTCTTCTCGAGCTTTCAAGAGCCGATCTTTTGGAGCTTTCAGGAGCCAATATTTTGGCTATCTCTGGCTGCTTTCCTTTCTGTCTACTCACTTCAAGAGCTTTTAGGAGCTATTAGGAGCTTTCAAGAGCTCTACCAATAGCTTTAGGAGCCAATCCTATGGCTAACTGTAACTGTCTTATTGATTGTCTTTTGGCTTTAGGAGCCGTCAAGAGCTTTCAGGAACTCTTAGGAGCTCTTCAGGAGCTCGACTGATGCTTTCAGGAGCCTCTGCAAACTCATCTTGCTAAAATTCATCTTCTGTTTCTACTTCTTTAGGAGCTATTAGGAGTGGTTTTGAGTTGTCAAAATCTATCACTGTATCCCATGAGTTGTCATCTAGGAACTCCACCAATGTCCCTACTAATGACTATCTTCTTGGTGACTGAATTGTATAGCCAATAGGCTTTGGACTCTTCACTATAGCCTGTGAAAATGCATTTTTCACCCTTTCCATCCAATTTATTCCTTTTTCCTTAGGCATGTGTGCATATGCTACACACCCAAACACTCTCAAGTGCTCAACTGTCCACTTGCGTCTTGTCCATGCCTCTTGAGGTATCTTGTCACAGACTGTCTTTGTTGGACTTCTATTAATTAGATAAACGGTTGTTGATATACCCTCTCCCCAATATTTATTTGGGAGTCCCTTTGCTTTCATCATGCGGGCATGTGCAGGATCATGGTATGCCAAATAGGCCCTTAAGTGGCAAAAAATTCAGAAAAATCAGTGTTAGGAAACTTGACGTAAATATTTGAATAAGTTATCTATATTATTTCAAAAATATGTAAGAATAGAATTTGTAGAAAATTGAATGTAGTTTCTAAAATACTAGGTTTATTTAAAAATAAATAAAATCTATTTGGTGAAAATTTGAAATTTCAATGCAGTAGTACTTAAATTTCAGGGAAAAAATAAGAAGTTGGTGTCTGTCTGACCACCCTAACCATAATAAAATGATAATATTTTTTTGTAAGATTTTATATATAACTAGAGGACTCATGTCCGAATGTGATGCATAGTTTTTGTAATTTTTTTCCAAGTAAATAATTAATTATGAATTTTTATTACAACTTTTAGAAAATATAAAAACTCATATGTCTGACCACCTTAACTTGGTCAAAAATTCATGAAATTTAATTTTTCTTTTTTTAATAGTATATAAAGCATAGAATGTGACATGTTTGGATTAAAAATATGATACTTTAAAGTTATAATTAATTAGCCTATCGACAGGACTAAAATTTAGAAAATGAATAATAATTATTTATTAAATTCAAATTAAATCATAATTTATATTTTTCAAAGCTGAGAATCTCCTCTAAAAACCCTTTTCATTTCATTAATTTTGGGTGAAAAAAAAGTCGTCAGCCACATACCCTACAAATATTGCCACTTTTTGGCATACCATGATCCTGCACATACCCATGCACCTTTTCCATCTCAACAATGGTCCTATTCTTTCTCTCAGCCACTCTATTTTTCTACGGAGTATAATTGGTTGTAAGCTCCTTCTTGATGTCATTTTACTTTCAAAAATTCACAAAAAAATTAGAGGTAAACTCTCCTCAACGATCTGACCTTAGGACCTTAAGCACGTGTCCACTCGCCCTTTCAGCATGGGCCTTAAACAAAAAAAACTTATCAAAAGCTTTAGACTTATGTTGAAAAAAATAAACCCATGTCTTACGATTGTAATCACCAATGAAGGTCATAAAAAATATACTTTTACCAACAAAAATTATTTTCATAGGACCTACCCAATCTGTGTGCACCAGCTCCAATGGTGCTCTTTCCCTTGTAGAGTTGTCCAATTTAAAGAGCTTCCTATGTTGCTTTCCCAAAATGCAAGCCTCACATCTAACATTAGGCTCTACTATCCTTGGCAAACCATCAATCATTTTATTCTTGGAAAAAAGACTCAAACCAGCATAGCCTAAATTTCCATACTTGAGATGCCATAGCTTGGAGGGGTCTTGAATGGTGCTCTTGAGTGCTACATGATGTACTACTATATATTCTCCATTCTTGAGAGGTGTAGTGACAGACTGAGATGAGAAACACATCTCACTCTTCAATGGAAACATCCCATTTTCTGTCATTTGAACTACTGCAAACACCTTTTTCCTCTCATTCTTTTCATAAATGACGTATTGACCCTTCTCCATCAGCACTTTGTATCCATTTTGGATCAATTTTCCAACACTCATAAGGTTGTGCTTTAACTCAAGAGTAAGAATTACAGTTTGTATCTCTTTCTTCTCACCTTGATTTGTTGTGGATCATAATAGATCCTTTTCCAAAAATAGGAACTACTCCATTGTTCCCCATTCTAATTTCAGACTTAACATTTTTATCAATGAAAGAAAAAAGACTTTCATTACCACTCATGTGGTTGTTGCAACCGCTGTCCAAATTCCAGACTTTGGTGTTGCCTTCCTTTTCTAGCCCAACTTTCCTTTTCTTTTAAGTTAATTGACATAAATTTGTAGCATAGATATTTCCATCAAAGGTGGCTTTGCATCAAGGCCTGGGTGATATGCTCAAAAAAAATTTCTTTCTATGCGGTTAAGCTTTGCAAGTCAAGAGGGTTGGTTGAGATGAGGCCAATCCTATTTATAGATTATCTTTTTTCTTTGTTGTTTTGTAGAAGGGTCTGTACTCTGCTTTGATATATTGAAGATATTAAAATGATAATAATAAGGTGGTGTGCAGCCTATCCACCATTATAGGAAGGTTCATTTTACAAGTTGTAGGTGGTAGTATTTTAAGGAAGTACTCTCACTTGACATGGTTTTACAATTTATCTCACTATGAAGATGTCCATGGATTGTATTCTTTAGGGTTAAATATCATTAAATGTTATTTTCTTCTAATTCACCATAATTCTAAAGAGAATTATATTATAATATGCTAATAACATGTGAATTAGAGATCAACTATATATGGGGGTAACTTTAAACGATGGTGTAGAATACTAGAAACGTCTATTCAGTTTGAGTGTTCTCAATTAATTAATTAATAAATTCAGTCAAAAGTGCATTCTCTAAATTGGATAAACATCTTATCCATGACAAAAAATACCAAATAGAAATTAGTTATAATTATTTTGATAGTATAATATGATGAAGAGAGATTAGTATGCCAAATGGAAGGAAGCGCCTGAATCAATAAGCCAAGAATCATTACAAAGTGTGTTAGCTGAAATAATGAAAACATCAGAATCACCGTTATCAGAGGACTTTTCTATGGAGGAATTTGCATTCTTTTTCTTGTTTCTACATTCCTTCTTCACATGTCCCCGCTTACCACAGTTCCAACACTTCACTCTACTCTTTCTAGGGGTCTTAGATCGTCCTTTAGACTCTTATCTCCTTTTGGCTCTTTCTCCTTGGGCCTACCTCACACATGCAAGGCATCTTGGGAGCCACTACACATGTTCTTTCTCCTCATCTCCTCTAAAAGAAGTATGGGAATAATATTATCCATCTTAGGTTCTGTACCACCACTTGTTATAGCAATAATTAAATTTTCCCAAGATTCTGACAAAGAGAAAATCAATAAAATGCATTTATCCTCATCTTCTATTTTAACATCAATAGATGCAAGCTGACTTACAATCAAATTAAAAGAATTCAAATGTTCAGCAATAGATTCACCATCCTTCATCTTTAATGAATATAAACATCTTTTAAGATACATCTTGTTAGACAAACTCTTAGTTTGGTAGATTTCACCTATCTTCCTCCAAAGCTTGTATGTTGTGTCTTCTGAAGAGACATTCAGGAGGACAGAATCTGTGAGACACAACCAAATAGTCCCTCGAGCCTTCTTGTCTACCTTATTCCAATCTTCATCTAACAAGGTTGAAGTAGATGGCTTCTTCTCAATTGAAACTGGTAACCACTAATCTCTCTCCTCAAGAAGATCCTCCACTTTCAAATTCCACATCTCATAACTAGTTCCATTGAACTTCTCAATATCTAGACGAGAGGTGGAGGCCATGGTATGCAATCTTTCACAAATCTGCAAAACCCACAACACAAAAGCTCCCACCGCAGCAAAAAACCTTCAACACTTTAAAAGGAAAGTGTCCCTTCCTTAACAGAACCGTTAGCTCTAATACCGCATGTTGATAATCAAGGTGAAGAAAGCTTCCAATATGAACTTAAATGAGTGAATGCAAATATGAAATATGTAGATTAACCTTAGCCTTAGTGTGAAGAAATAATGAGAGAGAGAGATAGAAAAATCATAACACATGCAACAACAGATTTACGTGGAGAAACCCCGAAGGGAAAAAACTCCACCACCGAAAGAGAGGAAAATATATTACTAATAATCTCAAATATTACATGCAGCAATAGACTTCTCTTATCATTCCCTATAAATCCAACAACACCCTGTTACCCTGCAAAACTGAATTGAATAACTCTAGCTCAAGGCCCCAATTTATAGAGATTTGTGAGGATGAAAACCACCATGGTTTCACCAAACAATAGGCAGAAATACCACCTAGAAAAATCCATGCCTCCCTCCTTGAAATGGTCAAAAAATACCAAAAATAGCCTCTTACAGATGCTCTTACAACTGTCATAAGGCATCTTTCATGCATGGGTGCCTGGGGTCCAAAGATAGCATATTCTGACATAGGAATCTGTCATAATATCATAGCATCTTATGAAAACTATCATGCGTGTCATAGATGCTCTTACAACACCCTATTTTGACCCAACAACCTTATTTTAGAAGATTTCAAGGTGGGAGGCCTAGCTATCTTGTCATTTTCCAAAAGGACAAATGGTAACGGTAACACTACATTTACATTGTCTCTTTCACCACTATTGGTCAAACAATTTCACATCTTATGGGTAAATGTACAAAACCCTTTAGGAGAATAATAAATTAAAGGATTTACAAGGTTGATGACACCTAAATCCTAACATCTTTAGGTGTGAACTGTTGTTCTTCTTGCCTCTTCAGGAGTTGGTCTGAGAGCTATTCGCTCCCTCTTGGCTGTTTTCTCATGTCGAGCTATCTTCTCCAACATTACCACGTCCAGATCTCCCTCTACCTCATCTGGAGTTGTTTCTACCTCTCCCCCTTCCTCTTGCATTTGACTAATCTTTAAAAGCTTGCTCTTGGAAGGAACTTGCAGACCTATTTAGGCATTGTTCATGGGTTTGCAGAGAACCCGTCAGCTCATCAACAAACAACGTTGTGAGATCCTTCGCCTCTTCAATGGCAATCACCACTGCATCAAAATTCGTGGGTAAGCTCTTGAGGATTTTCTCCACAATCCTCTGATCATCAATGATCTGAACATTCACTCTCAACTAGTTTATCAAACCGGAGAGTCTTGTGTGAAAAAATGAGATGGACTCACTGTCCTTCATTTCAAGAGTCTCAAACTATCTTCGAAGCATCTCGAGCTTCACCAATCTGACCTTGCCAATTCCTTTGTATTTTTTCTGGAGGATTTCCCAAGCTTCCTTTACATAGTTATTTGTTGCTATTCTGGGAAAAATGGCCTCTATCAAGGCTGCTTCTATCAAACTCAATGCCTTAGCATCTTTCCTCCTCAACTCCTTCAACTGGTTCTTCTGGTTATTTGTGAGCACAGCATATGCTACTGGGTCAGTTACATCATTGAATCCATTTACCACAAACTCCCACAAATCATTAGCGACCATAATGGTCTTCATCTTCTTCGCCCAAACATCATATTTTTTTTCATTAAATGATGGTGGTTGCTACCAGCTCTTTCCTTCATCTCCAGCCATGTCTCCTACACAGAAAAAACTGAATACCCAGAAAGAAAAAAAAAATCCCTAACTCACGAGGAAATGGGGCTTATGGCTCTAATACCATGTCAAATTTTTCTATATGCACAGAAATCACATAGATCTACTACTCTATTTCCCCAAAACACAACATGGGAGTACACAAAATGCGGAATAACCAAAAACAAATCAAGGAGACATGCAAGCTTTTTTTTCTATTCATTAAGTTGGAAATGGAAATACATGTAAGATTGAACACAAAACTTAGAAACTAAACTCAAACTACAGACTTCTAACTTCTAGGAGCTACATGAGCTGCTCAACCAGAAACACAACAAACTTTAGGAGCTGCTAGGAGCTCAACTAACAGGAGCTACACAGAGCTCTTTAGGAGCAATCATTGCTCAATCAAAAACAAACAGTTGTTGTTGTTCAGGAGCTTTCAGAAGCTCACACAAAAAACATTCTCTTTCTACAGACTACTTCTACACAGAAAAATTCTTCAACTCTAACTGAGTCTTCTCAACTGACAGAATAAAACTGCCTTCATTCCTTTTTTCTTCCAAACATTCCCTCTCAAATTTGAAATCACCTACCAGCATTGAATTGGAATTCAGAAATTCCTAACTTCATTAATTCTACTGCAGTCTTCAGGTGCACATCAAGAGCAAGTGGGGAAGGCAATCCCCAAAACAATCTTTTAGCTGCAGGCATCGAATGCCCCTGATAGATAGGTGCCAATGGGAAGAGGCTCAGGAGCATTCAATTTTCCATAAGTTTAAAACCAATTGAATTGTGAAGATTTCGGATTTTTATTATATCCAAGATAGAATTCTTTAGAAAATAAATTGAATTTATTTTCATTCCTCATAGATACCAAGATTCGTCCTCATCCCTTACCCACATTTTTTGGTGATTATATTTATACATAATAATAAATATAGTTGTTCTTTATACTTGCAGTAACTTTAGGGTAAATTTGTAGGTGTTTTTTGTTGTTAGTTATATGGAGTCTCCTCAAGATCATTGCTGCAAGCAAGAAAGGGCGGAGGGGGAAATGAATGATTTGAAGCTTTCCAAACGCAATTACTATGAATGGAGTTATGAGAGCGAGGGTTTCTCTGAGACTTTGTTATGTAAGGATGAGGACAACCTTCCTGCAAAATATTGTGTAGATGCTAATCTCATTTTGGACATAATGAAGAGCCTCGTTGATGAGATCATGTCCACCGAGCAACCTTGCAGCTTGGCCTCTACTATTGTTGATGACTATAATAGTACATCTTTGTCCAACATAGATATTGGCCTCTACGCATGGAGAGATTTTCTAGGGTCTCTACCTCATTATAGGAACGACATCTATAATGGCATTTCTAGCCCAGCTTTCCTTTTCTTTTAAGTTAATTGACATAAATTTGTAGCATAGATATTTCCATCAAAGGCGGCTTTGCATCAAGGCCTGGGTGATATGCTCACCAAACATTTCTTTCTATGCGGTTAAGCTTTGCAAGTCAAGAGGGTTGGTTGAGATGAGGCCAATCCTATTTACAGATTATCTTTTTTCTTTGTTGTTTTGTAGAAGGGTCCGTACTTTGCTTTGATATATTGAAGATATTAAAATGATAATAATAAGGTGGTGTGCAGCCTATCCACCATTATAGGAAGGTTCATTTTACAAGTTGTAGGTGGTAGTATTTTAAGGAAGTACTCTCACTTGACATGGTTTTACAATTTATCTTACTATGAAGATGTCCATGGATTGTATTCTTTAGGCTTAAATATCATTAAATGTTGTTATTTTCTTCTAATTCACCATAATTCTAAAGAGAATTATATTATAATATGCTAATAACATGTGAATTAGAGATCAACTATATATGGGGGTAACTTTAAACGATGGTGTAGAATACTAGAAACGTCTATTCAGTTTGAGAATGCATCTTTAATCGTGTTTTCAATTAATTAATTAATTAATTCAGTCAAAAGTGCATTCTCCGAATTGGATAAACATCTTATCCATGACAACAAATACCAAATAGAAATTAGTTATAATGATTTTGATAACATAATATGATGAAGAGAGATTAGTATGCCAAATAGAGATCAGGTAAGCTGAAAAAATAGCTATAGTGATTTTGCAATTTGACAATGTCATATAAAGATATAATGAAAATAGACGCCTTGAGAAGGATAACTCTCAAACTATTTTTTATATATTAATATTTAATATATATATATATATATATGCTAGTATTAATCTATATTCATAATATAAATACTAAACTTACCAAAAACTGAAAAATGGAAAATACAAAATGCAAAATCAAAAATAAAAAAATCTAAAACAAAATCAAAACAAGAAGAAACAAATAAGTGAATAACTATAGAAAAAGGAAAAAATAAAAAACAAAAATCAAAGTTTCGAATAATTTCCAAATTGACTGTAAGTATTTACAAGTTATAATTTATATATCCTCTTTTTAATCTGTAGCAAAAAAATCTTAAAGCAGACATAAATATTAAGTTTCTAAAATAGTAAAAAAAAGCTGTTTCCTTTTTAATAAAGCTGCTGTTAAGTTTCTCAAATGAATTAAAAAGCCTGTTTTTCTTTTAATAAAGCTGTCCGTTCATAAATCTTTGATTTTACAAGCAATTATATATTGCATTGTGACATCTCCAAGCAGAGGCAAAGTTTTTGTAAGCACAATTTCTGCTTTCATTTAACAAGCACAGTTTATGCTCTCGTCATCGCAACCACAGTTTTTGCGGTCATCATCGGCACACATTCTGCTCTAACCAGCAATACAAGATTTACATCTGTGACCATTTCATCAGGTATGTAAGCATTGCAATTCTTTTGTGTTTACAAAATAATTAAGAATTTTTGCAATTTTTTTCAGCCAGCTTCTCAATGAATTTAAAGAAAATAGAAATTTATACAAATTTAATATTCTTTTGTCTCTTTTAAATTGCTTTATTTATCTGTATGATGTATTAAATTTATTTTTGCCCTTTCTCATTTATTTATGTTTCAATTTGAAATTACGCTCTGCATTTCTGAATTGGTGTTTAAAGAAAGAGAGATGTGGATAATAAGAAAATCCATCCATTCCCTCTCTTGTATATCGTGCAAAGAATAAAAGAGTTTTCTATTTCTGTTCTGTTTTCATATATTATATAGTTTTTTAATTTCTGTTCTGTTTTTATATTTAGTTTCAGTAGTATGAATCCCAATTCAATAACATTTAGAATGATTACCCATGATAAGGAATAAAGCATGTAAATTTCAGATTTTTTCCTCCTTATTTTGGCCATAGTTAAATATTCCTATGGCTGTATATGCACTTATATTATTTTTATGTTACGAAAGATGTTAACTGTATTTTGAATGCTCGATTTTCTTTTTTTCTTTTTTTAAATTATTTATTATTATGTTTTTTCGCTTTTAATTTTTAAAGATTTTCAATAAAATTTAATATGAATTAATATATTTTTATTTTTATTGTTATTTTAAGTATATTTTAATTTAAAGTAATTAATGTTGTTTATAATAATTATTTTGTAGATTTAAAAGAATAGTATTTTATAATTATAAATAAGATTTTTAATATTTTAATATAAATTAAGTTTCTTTGTTTTCAAGTTCAGAATTTTCAATATATTGAATTGACTGCTGTTTTTTTTTCTCAATAATCCTCACATACTAACTTTAACCTACAATATATCTAAACAAATCTAAATAAAAACTTTTTCATCCTTGCATAGAGGTAAAACGAATAGCATTAGGCACATTTACAATTCATGTGTTATATAGATTTCATTTAATAATTTTGACAATACAAAATTATTTTTAAAAATATTCATACATGTGTAAAGCAATGATTAAAAAACCAATTCTTAATAAACATGCAAATAATTTTTTAACTATTTTTCAAACTGAATATTAATATCAATAAAATAATTTAATATATTTTTTCTTATAGAATAACTGTTATCATTCCTTTTAATATTTATTTTATTCATTAGCTTTATCATCCTTTTCTTTAATTTCTTTCAAAAATTTCTTGTATTTCTTTGCATGGTTGTTTCTTCCAATCTTCCGCTAAAATTTCTAGCCAAAGACGGTGCCTTCCATTTACAAACTCATATTAATTCGTATCTTTTTGTCTTGAAAATTAAAAGTGCTTTGACTGGGTTTTGTAGGTGGAGTTAATAAAATATGACTAGGGCAAAGGGAATCAAGCGAAAGGGCAATGACAAACAGGTAAAATCTCAACCAAAACAAATTAAAGAAATGCAAATTGTAATATGGTAACTAATAAAGGTAATTGTACAACAAATTTGCAGAGCATTAGCCAGCAAACAGCAGTAACAGTAGATGCAAAAGATAACAGAGAAGCGGTGACAAATTTGAAAAGCCTGAATGAACGTTTACTGACTACAGTTACTAATGAAAGAAGAGAAATAGATGAGTTGAAAAAAAAGCTGGAGATGTGTGATGATCGTGAAAAGTTATTACAAGATAAGATGACTGAAGATAAGCAGTCGTGGGATTCTTGTAAGGAGAAGCTGGATGCACAGGTTTCAGGGCTACAAAATGAGCTTAATGAAACAAGAGTATTCAGCCAAGGACTTGAAGAACTGTGCACTAAGCTGAGACAAGAAAAAACTGATTTGGAAGGCAAGCTGAAAGAGTTCAACAATAGAATTAAGGAATTAGAGGATAAAATGTCTGTAGATGGAAGGAAGTTGGAAGGAAGATTTGTAAAGCTGGAAGATGAGGTTATTGAAGATGCACAAATTTTGATTGAGAAACATGAAGAATTGTGCAGTGAATTAATGAAAGAAAAGAATGAGTTGGAAAATAAGGTAAAAGAATACAATGATGAGACTGAAGAATTGAAGGCAAAAATGTCTGAAGGTGGGCGCTTGTGGGATTCTTCTAAGACAGAGTTGGAAGTGACAGTTTCAGGGCTGCAAAAGGAGCTGAATGAAACAAGAGTGTTGAGCTTGAAACATGAAGAAGCCTGCATTCAACTAAGACATGAAAAAACAGAATTGGAAGACCAGTTGAAAGAGTTGAATAATAGGAATGAAAAATTACATGCAAAAGTGACTGAAAATGGTTGCTTTTGGGATACTAAGGCGAGTTTGGAAGATAGAATTGTAAAGATGCAGAAAAAGCTTAATGAAACAAAGATTCTGACCCCAATAACTAAGTCTTATGCAATGAATTAAGTAGAGAGAAAACTGAGCTGGAAAATAATTTGAATCACTCCATTAATGAAACTGAACAATTAAAGGAAAAAATGGCTGAAGATGCGCACTTGTGGGATACATGTAAGGGAGAATTTGAAGTTACGGTGGCAAAACTGCAAAATGAGCTTAATGAAGTGAGAATGTTAAACCAGAAGCATCAAGTTTCATGGTCTCAATCAAGGCAAGAAAAAATTGAGTTGGAAAAGAGTCTTATAGGGCTACAAAATGAACTTGATGAAACAAAGATTTTGAGCGAGAAACACCAACAACTGTGTAATGTGCTGAGAGAAGAAAATAAAAGGTTAGCAAATCAGTTGAATCAATGCAATGATAGGATTGGGGAATTAAATACAAAATTTAAAGAAGACGGGCGCTTGTGGGCTACCAATAAGGCAGATTTGGAAAGCAAAGTTGCAGGTCTTGAGCATGAGAAAAGGACATTGACCCAGGAATTTAAACTTCTGTGCACCCATTTAACAGATGAAAAAGATGAATTGGAACACAAGCTGATAGAATGCAATGATATGTATGATAAATTGCATGCACAGATGACAGAAGATTGCAGCCTGTGGGAAGCTTGTAAGGCAAAATTCGAGGACTCTGTTGCAGGGCTGGAAAATAAGCTTGATTTGATGAGTAATGAAGGAAGAATTTTCAGGCGGGAATATGTAAAATTGTGCAGTGAATGTGAATTTTTGAAGGCCCAATTGGGATATTATAATGATACACTAAGTTCTGTAGAAGATGAAAGATTGAGTCTAGTGTCTTTGTCTGAGAGCAATGCAAAGAGAGTGGAAGCCTTGCAAACTCAAGTGCAATTCATTACTGATGACAGAACACATTTGAGCAAGAAATATGAAGAACTGACCACTGAAAATGAAGTTCTGAAGTCGAAATTGGAAAATTATAAACATAGACTTGATTCAGTAGAAAATGAGAGGAACTCACTTAGATCTACGTCAGCAAGCATGGAGGAGGCTAATGGTTCATTGAAACAAAAAGTCCAGGAGCTTCAAAACAAGTTGGGTATGTGGGCTAAGGATTACAAACCAGTTTCTACTGATGATATGCTTGATTCAGCAACAGGGGATAGGCAGTTACTCAGATCTCTTCCGGAAACCAGTGATAAACTGATGGAAGATGTGGTTACAGAGAATAGAACAGTGAAACAGAAAGCCCTTCCACTTAATCAACAAAACCAACTGCCACAAAAGGACAGACATAATAAAAAATCATTACTTCAAACAACAGATGGAAAAATTAAGTTGGTAGAGGTCGGAAGAAAAAATACCAAAATACTGAAACGATATGGAGGTCTAAGGGAGGAACAAGTGAAGAGAAAAGAAAGAGAGGAGAAAAGGAAGGAGGGTAGTGGAAGGGTTTCACATCTGAACCAAACAGCCTTCATTGGTAATTTGATGTCTTGCATTCTTCTAGATAACAAGTCTACTGTAAGCAGATGCTTATCTTCTGGCACAAAAAAAATCATTCTTCCTTCTCATGCACTACTGTCTGGATATCCTTATGGCTGGTTTGGTGGAATAGTATAACTAGCCACCTTTAGCCACCTTCCTCCCAACTCTGTGAAAAATGTATTTTGACTTTTAATTGATTATTAAATAAATCAAATCTACATTCTGATGTTTGAATACACAATTTTCAATTATATATATTAATATTTTCTTACATATTTAATTTATTTTTATTTTATATTTGTTCAGAGTTATATCATAATGTGTAAGCCGAAATTAGATCATCCGTGTTTCCGTATAAGGCTAATATGATTCTATGGTAATATTAGTTGGTCATACTGACAGGTTTATAGTTAGATTGTTGCTAGTCTAAAATAAATTTGCAAGATAAAAATATATTTTAATATAGATTTAAGTATAAGAAATGTTATATTATAGTAAAGTGTGTTATTATTATATATTAGAGGCTTGACTATTCTTGGCAAGCTTTCAAATAGTTTCAATCATTTTTCTTGTTCTAGTTATAGATATTTCGACTATAATCATGTGGTGGTTACATTCTCTCTCTTCTTTTTCTTCATTCGATTTAGTAAGTTCAACATCATGTTTTGGTATCTTCTAGTTTCCTTTGGTTTGTTGTTTTTGTCATACTTATTTCTTGTTGTATAGGTGATTCAAAATCTAGTTAAAATATGTTGAATTTTGCACCTTTTGTAGATGACAATGTGAGACTAGGATGATCACACGTATAGAGGACTACAACACAACTCCTCTACCTAATTTGACCACCTCAAATAATTTCTAAAACCATATCAATGGCCGCTGATTTTTGTTTGATATTTGTGTCAAAAGAATCCTAAATAGTGGGAATCATAATTCAACCAAATGACCTTTATATAAAAACACATGGGGTTTCCTCAATTGACACTCCATACATCTCAACTTATGTGTTTGTAGATCTAAGTGAGTTCCTCTCATTTTCTACAGGTCAAGTCTATGTTTATAATTTTCCAATTTCAGCTTCAAAGCTTCATTTTTAGTGGTCTATGCACTTGATATCATGGGAAAGTGATGCCTATATTTTGATTCTAGGATCTTTAGTTTTTGTTATTTCTATTTTTACATCCAATTTGTCATTTTAGTAACTTCTATTTTCTATAATCTATAAATCATTTATACTTCTCTCATCATTTAATTTAATGTAATATAGAAGCTCATACTACTTTATTTTCCCCCTTATATTTATATATAAATTTACTTAAATACCATTTAGAATTTCACTTATTTGATGAACAATATTCATCTAAAATATGGTGAATAAAATACTTATGTTTTGGTGTTGTAAGAGAGGTCATACCAAATTGAATTATAGATCA
Source organism: Sequoia sempervirens (assembly GCA_007258455.2). NCBI lineage: Eukaryota > Viridiplantae > Streptophyta > Pinopsida > Cupressales > Cupressaceae > Sequoia > Sequoia sempervirens. The sequence continues at coordinate 187,469 of VDFB02024015.1, forward strand.
AATAAAAGGAAAAATTAGGCCATGATTACAATGCTCTTTTTTTATAATAATCCTATTACTATAAACTAATTGGGAGCTTGCTATTAGTTATTTCTATTATCTAATTAAAAAGGTAATATTTGAAAACATTCTCATTTAACTATTTAATTTAGTTATTTGGCTAGTTAGGTCTAGCTTTTCGGAAGTTTTTCACTTTTTTCTATTACTTTCATAAATTTGGTCATTATTGCTTGTAAGCATTAACCTTATTCATTATTAAAATTTTCCTAAAGGTTAATAGAGCTCCCTTAATTCCAATGCATTAATATGTTCCTCTCTACTTCTTATGGATGACTTTGTCTAATTATATGGCAATCTTTAAAAATAATTGAACTCGTTTTAGTTTAGTTATTTATTTATAAAATATTAAAATATAGATGGTATTTTTTATGTAAAAGTTGGTATATTTTTCTAGGTTACCTTTCACACATCTTCATAAAAATAATTCTATGAGAACACTAGTGTCTTAAATAACCTTACAATTAGAGCTTTCATGTCTAGGTTAGCTTTAACCATTCAAAATTTAAAATGGTCCATATACCCTAGATTCTTAAATGCCCTATTAGATTTTTCAATAGGTATGATGAATAGTGTGAATAAAAGATTACATCACTCTTTTCATCCTAACTTTTAATATAATAATACACTCTCTCTATATAAAAAATTTCCTTGTCAAGAGCTCACGATACTAATTTTTCATGGTCTTTGTCATCTATCCACTTTTCTCCATGGATGAAATCTAAATATCCTCCATATATATCCTTTATGATCTACATCCTTTACCTTCCCTTTGTGATCTCCATATAACTCTCAATCCTTCTTAGGAATTCCCATTCCTTATTTCCTCTCACCAAATATTCCATTGTTCAATCCCCTCTCCAAACCATTGTTGCATACCTAACCCTTCTTATCCTTTCTCCCCAACATATCAATGGTTTTTTTATCCTCCTAGGGTTATTAATAGATATCCTCCTAGGGTTATTAATAGCTAAAATACCTTACACACACCACAAAAACCCCACATAGAAAGCTTACACTCAAATTTTACCAAGGCTAAGTTGTGGTAAAAAATAGAAGCTAGGTTAAGTGTCATTTTGTGATGATTTAGTTAGAAGTCATTTCTTGATACACCTACCTTATACCATTCAAGAAAATATTCAGCCATATTGTAGATGATATGTAATGATTACAATGACACTTGGATAGAGCCCACATTTCTCTTGAAATAAATTAGTAAAAGGATCTTGACTTTCAAATTAGTAAAAGGACATTGACTTTCACTACAATAACAACAACCAAGGAGAGACTAAAGGAAGGAGAGAGTTGGTGCTAGAGAAGGTGAAAAGTCACCCTCCATATTTGTTTTTTCTTCTTAATCATATTTTATTCTTTGTGGCTTTCATTCTTTGTGGTCTCTTTTGTGGTTGTGTATGTGTGTGGTGTTATGCTAACTTTCCTTTTTGTGCCTATTCACTAGGGTTTTTTGTTTTATTATTTCATTCTTCATGTTAGACTTCTCATTTATCTTTCTTGGCATGGAAATCAATTGGATTGGTTTCATTTCCAAATACAAGACTAGGAAAGGTGCAAATACTATGAAACTTACCTAAAACTATCTCAATTTATGGAAGAAGGTTTGGGGTTAAATGTACGGATTCCTAGTACAGGTAGTTTTAAATGGAAATCTTAGAAGTGATATGGGCTTTTAGGACACTATTTGATTTTGTTGAAGATTGATGAGGTTAGGAAAGACATAATGGTCAAGGTAAAATCATTGTCTTCTTTGAAAACTATGTCATTCATTCAAATTAATTGTGCCCATGATCTTGAACATACCCTTGGGAGAACATAAGTAATCAAATCATTCAATAGAATGGATCTAGATCCATAGGAAAAAATAAAAGGTTATCTGTCTAAAAGACTCATAACTACCTATTAAACCTTCCTTTCCTTTATTTCTATAATCAACTACTTTTTCTTACATGTCAAAACATAAGTTTTTCTCTCTAATGTGTTAGAGTAATAGGTTAATTACTTAATTAATTTAATCATATTGATTAATTAATTAAGTCACCTTTTACTTTATTTTCACTTAAGCTAAACTTAGGCCCTTTAATAATTACTTTATTAAATCCTAGGGTTCACTTTAGGGTTTTGATCTCATTTCTTAAGGATTGATCTCTTTGTAATTATTAACTTCTTGTTTATGCAATTTTACTCTATTGGTTTGCAGAGCAATATCTTTGTGTTATTTGAATCTCTTCTACGTGATAGGTTATTTTGCTTGCAGATGATCACTGGGTTCTATGAGGTTGGCTTTTACAACTTCAACATGGTATTAGAGCTTCAAATCTACAGCTTCATGTTCATCTTTTGAGGGATTCAAGCCTTGAAAGAGTATTTTAATTGCATCTTGAGTCAATTTAGACCTCACCATTGTGTCCAGAAGGTTCGAAATAGTCAAGATTGACCTTTGTTTCATCAATTTTGGTTATACAACGCCCGATTTGTGAGGGTTTGAAGTTTATGAGGGTTTCCAGATCCAAAGCATACTTGCAATTATGGAGCATTTTGATCCCAAACAAACCTCACCATCACGTCCAAAGAACCCCAAAATCGACTGTCAAATCATTGAAATCGAACACAATGACTCTAAGAGACAAAAAAAATTGATTTATGGGTCGTACAGCCTAGTACGACGCGCAATCCAAGAAAATGTTAATAAAACAGTGTTAATGGGTAACGCTAGCAGTTAATGCTAGCTTAACCACTAGACTTAACCACTAAACCCCTTTTGGAGAAGTTTTGGTATTTTGGCCATAACTTTTCCGTCTGAACTCGAATTTTTGAAACGAAATATCATCGAAAAGCTGGGTCTGAGACTGATCCAGTGGTGTAGGTGGTTTTTCATGATTTTACTTTTTTGCTGCATTTATTTCCATTCAAAGTCAAATCTTTATTTCTACGCTTATGGGGGCATAACTTTTGCATAGGGACTCCGTTTTTCAAAAACGAATAGGCATTGGAAAGGTCCTCTAGTGCTCTTTCCAGATCGCTAGAAATTACTCTATATTTTTGTCTCTTAATGTCCATTTACTCATTTTTTATCATGATTGTAATGAAATGATGTTTAAATTTAATAAATGTTGTGTAGAAATATTGGGTTTTGTTAGGATTTTTGTCACACCTAGTGGATGGAATGTAATGATGCCACATAAGTGGTATAGATGTTATAATTATTGTTATGTGAATCTATGTTGGATCCCTACACACATTCTATCTTGAATTCTTGCTAATATTTTTATGTTGTTTTGGATAAAGTGGGCTTAGAGTATCTTTCCTTTAGGTTTAAAATAAAATTTTGGTTTATAAAACATGTAGTTGATGATTGAATCTCCAAGAATCTTTTTTGTTATGTGTGCATAGTGTGTTGTTGAGAACCACCTCGTTGAGGAGCCATTTAGGGTTCTCCAAGTGGTCTTCACATGATTGGGAAGTGTGGGACACATTTACCTTCACCCCTGGTGCAGTTGACCTTTTGTGGGATTCTCTTGTGGTCTCCCTAGCCATTGGGAGTGTTATCCTTCATGGGCTTGTGTGAGGAAAGATCAAGTGTCTAGGATCTTCATGGTTTCCTATTTTTTTCACCATTTTAGAGTTTTTCTTTCATCGTGATTACTTCTTTGTAGTTCTTCATTGTTTAGTGTGTCTTGGGGGCAAGCCGTAGCTTGGGTATGCTCATTGGTTAGGACTCCAACACTAGAATATGACTACACCACCTGATAGACTGGAGTCTAATGCCAAAACATGACTCCATCACTAGATTGGCACTTTAGCACTAGTCCTAGACACCTAAGCACTTGCGCTAGTGTCCTCTTTGGGTGCTAGTGTCTTTTGGTGCCCTATTTTATCATTTTTTATCAAGTTAAGTATTTCATATTTTTTTTAGGGAAGTTTTGTGTAAGAATGTTGTCCCACTTAGCCTCCAGATCCTTCCCATGTTATCAATTCATTTTCAAGTTTCATACACCAAGTTTTATGGCATTTCCTTGCTCTAGGAAGTGTTTTTTTTCTTATAAGTGACCCATCATCATTCTAGTTGATGGAGGGTTTGTACCTCCTAATTAGGAAACCTCTTTTTAAGGTTGGCCCTTGTGTTTAGATGTTGGATAAGGCTATAGTTGAGTGGATTGGAGGTGTTCATTTTTCCTTGTCCTACTCCTTGTTTCAAAAACTAGTGGTTGCATCATCTAGTCGAGTGGTGTTAACTCCTAGCAATTCCAGCATCTATGCAGCTTTTCATGGGTGTTGTAAGAGTTCTTAAGTGTGTCTTGGTGTGGGTTGGAGATTGATGATTCTATCATCCTACCCTTCTATCATTTTTTGAGAGAACGTGATCATGGAATAGTGTCTAATCATCATTTAGGTTTCATCTCCCCTCTCATAGGTTCATTGTGTTATTTTTATCTTGAGATTGTTAAGTCTTATGTTTGTACCACCTTTCTTTCGTAATGGTGAGGTTTTTTTATTTTTATTGTCCTTATGTTATTGTGTTTCACATGACACTTGTGTGCACATTATTTTGCAAGTACAACATGTTATTATTGTATTTTTCGTAGTTAATATGTTCGTTTCAAAAAAATTGCATGTCAACTTGGGGCATTACAATGTTTCATGCTAGATTGAAACACATAGAGCTTCAACATCATTTAATTTGAGATTTATGTTAAGATGGGTGAGTATTTTTATCTTAATTTGAGAAACTAATAATATCTTCTCAAAATCTCTTCTCAAAGTTATTTTTGTAGCTTTGAGACATCAGCTAAGAGTCACTTGTATTGATTGTGAAGGAGGAGATTGAAAGTGTTGTTGAAAACAAGGTGGAATTAAGCTGAAATATTAACTTATGTATGTGTATTCAAATCTGAAAATAAGATTAAAAAATATGATTTAATGTATGTGATTGCACATTCATCATAATAAAAAAAATCAACAAACAAATATGACATCAGGTTTATGTGGAGAAACCCTTTTAGGAAAAAACTTCACACAAAAAAAGAGGGAATGTATATTATTTATCTTAAAAAGAGAGATACACCACAATACACTTCCTTGTTGTTCTCCTATAAGCTATATGCTTCCATGCACTTGCAAATAACACAAGATTCTACTATCATCTCAAGGCTCCAATTTATAGAACTTATGGAAGGAAAAACCACAATTGTAAATAAATAAAAAAAAGGTGTTGAAACCACTTGAAAACAAACCCACACCCCATTCTTAGAAAACCAAGAGTCGTGTGATAATAAATTAAAATGTGCAAAAGGCTTGAATATGAGTGACTAACCCATAACCCTTTCAACTTCTAGTTCATTCAAGATGCTCTAGTGACTATTTAGCTTCCAAGTGGGACACCAACAGACATTTGTTTCCCTCCAAACTTGGCTCCCCACTTGAAATATTATTCATATTCCCAATGTGAACGCCTCAGAGAGAGTATTTTGTCCTCTAGTGATGTGTAACCTCGACCAACATTAATTTCCCTCTTGAAAATACAATTACAATATGTCAAAATAAATACATTTCTCACATGTCCCCTAGGACTCTTTCCAAAAAACATGGAGATAAATAAATGACATAGGTTTGCAAGGAAAATATCACCTAACCTAACAAGTGTGCATGATCAATGAGTCAATTTTTTCCTATTAAATTACGAACTTCATTTTTCTTTTTTTATACATGTTTAATATTTCTAATTTTTTTAATGAATCACCCATCTGATGAATTATATTTAATACATTAAATATGGATGATAAATACATGAAATAAGTGTGCAAATGAATTTCTACTATTTTTAAATCCTCTTATTTTATATTTTTATTTTTCATTTTTAATAAATTGACATGTAATGGTTTCAACATATAATAACATACAATATTATATATTAATCTAATAAAAATAATTATTTTGCAATGATTAATTTAAAATTGAATATTAATATCAATAAATTAATTTTATGTATTTTTTTCTTTTAATTTTTTGATTCAATATAGTATAAGATTTAAATGTTCATCTTATTTTTACTTTATTTCAAAATTCTCTTGTACTTCTTTCCATAAATCTATGTTATTTTTTATTATATTAGCAGGGAAAGGGCTTGATCCCATACAGTAGCAAAGCAGAGCTAAAATAGTATCAAAGATGGTCTACATTGTTTCTTCTTATCCTATGATTTAATTTCTAACCAACTACAATAGCCTCCTTCCTCTTTTCATTTAAATATAATGTTGTATATTATTTGTTTATCTTAATTTTTAATGTACTATTCACAATTAGAATAATTATGTAGGTATTTTAACTTTTATAAAAGATTGTGTGAACCAATGAGTTCATGCACTTGCTAATTATATATCTTCAAGTTGTTTGTTGATTCTTAGAAACAATAAGTGAAAAATATTTATAGTTAAAAAAACTTTTTAAACTAATTTAACTTAAATATAAAAAAATCAAAAAAGTAATTTAAAAGCTTAAATATTCTAAAAAATCATTTAAATGTACATTTTTATTTATAAAATAATTACGTGTGTAACCCTACAATGATAGCATGCCTATAGCACTCCAACTCATCCATGAAAGAAAAATAAAAAAAAGTTGTGAGAGATATAACCTACAATGATAACACACCTATAACACCCCAACACATCCTTAAAAGAAAACAAAATAAAAAGCACAATACAATTATAAATTCAATAACTATATATATAATAAAATATATATATTCATAATTAAGTCGAGAGGCTTCCTACAGTCATATAATGAATTGCAAAACCTGATGATGCGGGAGCATTGACTATCCTTTTGAATTTTGTTTTTAGTTTAGTCTTATCCGGGTGTTCAAATGCAGTTCCTGTCACAAATTGGTAAGCTTGTCTTCGACGGAAGGAAAGGGATAATCAACGATTAATGACCAATTACAGGAAATAGTTACAAATACTTACCAATGTTCAAGATGGTTCAAAAATGGATTGATGACAGTTGGAAAAAGAGGTGGAAATAGTTTAATTTCAGTTATGAACACTGGCAGGAAATGTTTTGAGGCATCGAGAAGTGAAAGGTCAGGGGGATGATAGGGCCGAATTAAGGAAGGCCATTTGTTGTGAAAATAATAGTTGGAGTGGCCAGAAGATTTTGAGGAGGCTGATTGGAAAAGAGATCGAGAAATGAAATATAGAGGTCGACTGGTAGAAAGAAGAGAGATCGGTAGAAGAGAGGGATTGAGTGATAGCAAAAAAGAAGTGTATGGTCAAGGAAATGGAAATGCATCGACAATAGGAAGTGGAGAAGAGTGAATTGAAAGAGTAAGAAAAGATGGATGGAGCATAGATAAAGAAGGAATGTAGGATACAGAGGAAGGATAGACCGATCAACAATAAGAGGTATGCATGACTGGTTGTGGTATGTGTGGAAAGAAAAAGAGAATATTGGAAGTAGTGCCTGGCAAGAAATACAAAGAGGGTCACATAGTATACAAAAGAGAATTCAGAATAGTAGGTTAGCATAATGAAGTTGAGAATCGGGGAAGAAGAGAGGATAACAATTAAATATTAAGGGAAGCAAAGAAGATGAGTAAAGATGAGGATGAAGAATAGAGGCAAGGAGGCATCAATCAAATCAGGCCTAGAATATTAAAGTTTATTATTTACTTGTAACTAGTAGTTCATGTATTTCAAGAAGAGAACAAGAAATCGAATGTTTATTGTGAGTTCATGTTGATTGGTTGTTATATCAATCTCATGTGGATCATATAGTTAATTTTTGTAATTCCTATTCATGGTTAAGTGTTTATCTTTGAATTATTGTCGCATATCATGAGCAAGATAACTATTTCCTATTCATGTCACCAATGCGATAGGAAGACTGTGTGAGTGAATGGTGTTATCCATAGTTTGGAAAACCTGTGCAAGATTGCAAATAAAATCTAGAGCCTATTTGGTAGAGAGGGGTGTGCCATCATTTGGTATTAGAGCCCAAAAGATTTGGGTAGGGGTAGTTATTTGTGTTTCATATTTGATTGTTCATATACAAGGTGATGCAGAATGATAGAATAAAAGAGGTGAATTTGGATCCAAAAGATCTAGGCAAAGGAACTTATTTCATTATATTATTTATATGATCTTGTACAAAAGAAGTTTTGTGTGGCAGATTGACAGAGAAACGACAGTGGGAGCCTAGGTGAGTTATTTTAAAGGAGATAAATGAAGAAAGGTAGAGTAAGATGCAGAAGCATTCAGGAAAAAAACTCTCGAGAAGAGAGACCAGAGGAAAGAAAAGAAAAAAAAGCAAGATGCAAATTTTGACATAGCGATGGCAAAATTAAGGAGAGATATAGATCTATGGTGAAGCAATGGTTTGAGGAGAAAAACCAAGATTATTTTTGGTTTTGGTCAATGAATAAGAAATTAAAGTGACCAGTGAAGTTGATTATGGAGAAAAGTAAAAGGCCTGCAAAAGATGAATTCCTTGAGAAGAAGGAAAAGTACCCATGACGTTGGGACAACAGAGAGTTTCCATGTGAGCAACGCACACCAGAAGAGGTGAAGGAAGTTCTCATTGAAGGGAACATGAGAAGAGGAAAGGAAGAGGGAGAAGTTCCAAGAGTAGCACTTGAGAAGAAAGGTAGTGTAGAGAGGAGAATGTCCACGAAGAGGGCATTAATGGAGATATTGTGGTCTCTTTTGTTATTTGCTAATATTATGTTTTCTAATTTGTATACATCTATGAAGAATGCGATAGGAAAGGTCAAGAATGATACCTTGAAGATGATGAGAGATGGGGAAATAATAGCACCCGATGAAAGAGTTGAAGATGAGAGGAGACTAGTTGCAGCAGTGTATCTAGAAGAGTTTGCAGCAGAGGTACATTGCAAAGTGCCTAAGCATGGAGAGGAGTTTGATGTTGTAGATTTCTAGTATGATGATAAAGGTGAGAAGGCAGCCCCAGAAATTCATGATGCCCTGGAAGAGGTTACAGATGCAGTATAAGATGCTTATGAAGTGGAAAAGATGGAAGTCAAAGAAGCTGGAATGAAGGGAACAAATCAGGGCAGCAAGTAAAGGAAGGTCATAATGTTGATTTTGTAAATAAGAGTGTTTAGTTTTGATCATGTGAATAGAAGTGTGAATATAGATGGACAAGTTCATAATGAGAAGAATACAATAGTGAATCATGGGTACATAATTCCATATTGGCAAAGGAAACAAGTTGTTGTGGGGCAGTAATTAAAATGTAAAGAAGTAGATGCTTTTCATTGTGTTTATAATAACAATTAGGTGCAAAGGAGGAAGGGTATGCAAATGAACAAGTGGCAACCAATTTTGAAGGTAAATTGGCAAGTAAGGGGGCCTAGAGAAAATATTGCAAGGAAAAAGGCTAGAAGACCAAGTGCAAGTCAGCCCAAGGTTGCGGCAAGAAAAGTATGGAAAGAAAAGAGTGTGGTAGCAGAGAAGGAAAGTGGTGCTACAATAAATGAAGTTGAGACAAATAAAAGAGTAAAATTTGAAAAGGAAGATGTTGGTAAAGAGCATACAGAAGAACCTGATGTGAAGAACATTAAGACAATAGATTGGCAGCAAGTAGAGAATGCCCCATGTGATGTGAAAGGTAAACAAGTTTAGTTAATTAATGATGCTTTTGAAACTTTAGATTATTTTGTTGAAGGAAAAGATAGGGAAAATTTGAACAAGGTTCCAGGTGAACAATTTGATTTTGATGATGATTCTCTTTAGGCTTTGAATGAAATTTATAAATATGAGATGGAAATGTGGAGGATTGTGGAGGAGAAGGACATAAGGAGGAGAAAATATCAGAAGAAGAAAGAAAGTAGACAAAGGCAGATTGGGAAATCCCAAATGAACATATGCAAGTGTGACGGGAAAGAGGAAAAGTTGGTTGGGAGTAAAAAGGGGACAGTCATAGTGTGTGTGGACAAGCATACAAATGCAGATTGGAACAAGGGAGTAGCAGTAAATAAAGAAGGTGTTGTTTTAGCAACAGTGATCCAAGGGGAAGAAGGCAAAACAAAAGAAGAATGAAGATAATGTAGAGATAAAATTAGAAGAAGGGGCAACAACTGAAAACACTAAAGAAAATTTGTGGAGGCAATTTGTAGCCATTGAGCAAGAGTGGAATGAAAAGGTTGAAGGTTTGAAGATGTGTGGAACAGTGAAGGGATTAATTGGACATGACATAAACATAGCTTGGATCACTGTTAATATATACTCATCTCATAATATTGTACTTTAGTGACCTTTCTATGCAATGGATCAATATTTCCTATTAAATGGTAGGCGCCCATTTTGAGAAATCAAGTTGTTTGTATGAGCTTTCACTCAGGACGTGACCCTATGGTTAGATCTTTCAACTGAATAATTTCGTCTTTGGGCAGTCTGCCGCCAGAAATAACTGGGCTAAGGGCCATTACACTGAGGGTGTCGATCTCATTGATGCAGTCTTGGATGTCGTGTGTAGGGAGGCACAGGATCCAGAATGGGGACGATGTTGATATCGAAGATAAGGGAGGAGTATCCCGACCGCATGACACTCAATTTCTTTGTTTTTCCTTCTTCAAGAAAGTTTCGAGCATAGTTGTGGAGCCAATTGAACGAGTTGGTCACGTTTTTTATTCAAGCATTTTTTGTTTTTCCTTTCTTTAGGCTTTTTTTATTTCAAATTTTTATGTATGCATAGAAATCACACAGAGTTGTTGCTCTGTTTCCCCCAAGGAGACATGCAAGCTTGTTTTCTATTCATTAAGCTGGAAATGGAAATACATGTAAGATTGAAAATAAAACTCAGAAACTAAACTCAAACTATAGACTTTTAACTTTTAGGAGCTTCATGAGCTGCTCAACCAGACACAACAAACTTCAGGAGCTGCTAGGAGCTCAACTGATAGGAGCTATGCAGAGCTCTTGAGGAGCAATCACTGCTCAATAAAAAATAAACAGTTGTTGTTGTTCAGGATCTTTTAGAAGCTCACACATAAAACATTCTCCGTTTATAGACTGTTGTTGCAAGAAGAATTCTTCAACTCCAACTGAGTCTTCTCAAACAGAATAAAACTGCCTTCATTCCTTTTGTCTTCCAAACATTCCCTCTCAAATTCAAAATCACCTACCAGCATTGAATTGGAATTCAAAAATTCCTAACTTCATTAATTCTACTGCAGTCTTCAGGTGCACGTCAGGAGCAAGTGGGGAAGGCAATCCCCAAAACAATCTTTCAGCTGTAGGCATCGAATGCCCCTAATAGGTAGGTGCCAATGGGAAGAGGCTCAAGAGAATTTAATTTTCCAACACTCCCCCTTGGTCCTGAGATGACAAATAGGATCAATCCAGATCCAAATCAACAACACCCAATCTGCTCCTCAGGTGCTTGAAACTATCCTTGCTCAAAGGCTTGGTGAATATGTCTGCTAGCTGTTGCTCAGACCTACAAAATGCCATTTTAATTTCACCATTCTCAACCAATTCTCTAATAAAATGATACCTTATTTCAATGTGCTTGCTTCTTCCATGAAACACAAGATTTTTTTTCAAGGCTATCGATGAAACATTGTCACAAAATATTATTGTTCCATCTTCTTGTTCTTCCTTCAAATCTGCCAAGATTCTTCTCAGCCAAATAGCTTGACATGTTGTTACATTTGCTAGTATATACTCAGCCTCTGCTATAGATAGGGAAACGATGGGTTGTTTCTTGGAAGCCCATGAAATGACTCCCAAACCCAAATGAAACACATAGCCCGATGTGCTCTTCCTATCATCCAAACTTCCTTCCCAATCACTATCTGTGTATCCAACCAACCCAAAAACATTTGTTGTGTACAAAATGCCATATCCTTTAGTGCCTTTCACATACCTCAGGATTCTTTTACCTGCTTTCCAATGGGTGTCCCGTGGAGTCTCCATAAACCTAGAAATAAGACTCACATTGTGCATGAAATCAGGCCTAGTTGTTGTTAAATACATTAAACTTCCAACCAAACTCTTAAACAAGGTCGGATCCACATTGTTGTTGCAATATTCCTTGCTCAACTTCAAACCTATGGCTATTGGAGTGGGGGAAGGCTTGTTTTCAAGCATCCTAAATCTCTTCAAGATCTCATTTACATATTTTTCTTGAGAGATAAATATACCACCATGCATTTGTTTTACTTCTATGCCTAGAAAATATCTCAAGAGACTTAAATCTGTCATTTCAAACTCTCTTTTCATGGCCTTTTTTAAATCAGCAATGAGGAAATCATCATCCCCAGTAAAAAATAAATCATCTACATACAAGACAACAATCAAAAACTTAACATTTGCTTCCATGATGTAAAGAGTGGGCTCGCCATCGCTTTTGCTAAAGCCATTGCTCATCAAATATGAGTCAATCATGTTGTAACATGCCCGTGGAGCTTGCTTCAACCCATAAAGAGCCTTCTTCAGCCTATACACCTTGTGTTCTTGACCCAGAACTTCATATCCGAAAGGCTGCTCCACATAAACCTCTTCTTTCAACACTCCATTAAGGAAGGCGGACTTCACATCCATTTGAAATACCTTCCACATGTCTTGGGTTGCAATTGCTATGACTGCCCGCACGGTTTCCATCCTTGCAATGGGGGAAAATGTCTCATTATAATCTCTCCCAAACTATTGTTTTTACCCCTTGACAACTAATCTTGCCTTATGTCGGTCTATCCTTCCTTCGGTATTGCACTTATGTCGGTCTATCCATGGCCTCACACAATTTCTCCTCTTTCACAGCTTCTTCAAAATAAACCAGATCACCATGAGAAAATATTGCAAAATTCACACTCTCATCAAAATCTTTATCATACCTTTCATTTTGGTATATCTCCCTTAGACTCTTGGTATTATTTGGCATTAGGGAGGCAAGAGGTGGTTCTGAACTTTCAGTATGGTAAACCCACAATAGTGGGTTACAATTTTTTGAATGAAGAAAAATTAGAAATTCCCATAAAAAATTTTAAAATGGTTTATCCCTTCTAATGAAGGGGGTTCGAATGAACCACCCCCCTTCTAATGAATCCCCCCTTCGAATGAACCCCCCCCTTCTAATGAACCCCCTCTTGCACCATATAGGGGGGTTCTAATGAACCCCCTTTTTTCACCTTCCCCTCCACCATTTCAAAATTTATGCATTTTTTTGACTATCGAAGCTTGGGAAGGAGGTGCAAATGGAGTCAACTTGATAAACCAAGATGGATAATTGTAGTGATCGAAATGTGCTTTCCAACAACTATAAATATAATATATTTTGTTTTTATTTTATTTTTAATTTTTTAGTTTTACTGTACATAGGTTTTTCACTGAACATCAAGTTCGATGAAAAATCATTTTGGAAAAATAGTAAATTTGAGGAAATTTTTTTGAAAAATATATAAGAACTAGGTATTGATGTCCTTGTTCCTACAAAAAAGGAAAAATTGAATTTCAATACATACCAAAAAAGTTATGCGAGCCGAAGTGTGTATAACTGAAAATATGTTATACTTCTGTGAATCCTTGCATGCAAGGATACTCAATAATGAGTCCTTGCAAATCAATTCACATCTCTCTATCCGAGAAGAGTAGGGATTGATATTGTGGCCCTCAAATTGACCCAGTTACCCCTGCAAATACAGTCTCGGAATGAGAGATTCAAAGAGGAGAAGCAAGAATGTCAATCTCCATGAATCCTTTTCTTGCAATGCAACAATGAAAACTAATCTAAATGACTGTAAAATGCAATAAACAAAACTAATTTATTGAAAATGAAAATTGATCTACATGCAATGCCATAAATGAATTACTTTGCAAATTAATCTACTATGAAGATTAAGCTAAAATGTAATATTAAACTATATGCTCTAAAACTAAGATGCTTATAAATCAAACTAATGTAATCTCAAATGATATAAAGAAATTTGCCAACATAAGTCGATGTAAAAATTAAATTTTTTGAAATGAAAATGAAGGCTCCATTTTATAGGCAAAAGTAGAATTGAAGGCAAATTCAGAAACAATGTGGGATAAATAGAAAAATAGAAACAAATCTTGATTGGAATTCTTTTTTTTAGTTTATTTCCCTTTTAACTGATTTGTTTCCCTTTTTTTCATCATAGGATATTCTTGAGAGGATATTTCATTTATTTAATTTAATTTGAGATGATAATATCTCTTTTAATAAAATAAAATAAGATTATGTAATTTAAATGAATAATAAAATAAAAATAAAATTATTTAATTAAAATGAGTTGATTAAATAGCATCATTTTATTAAGTAATGCTTCAATTAAATAACATTATTTTATTTATTACAAAAGGATTTATTATTTCTTTGATTAAATAAAATTAAACATTCAAACAACAGGGAAAATTGAAACATTTGAAATAGTTATGAATTGATTAAGAAATTTGATTTGAAAATGCGACAATCATTGATTTAGAAAGTTGATGTTGACAAATTAAATAAATGGGGCCCAAAGTCTAGGTGACCATTTTAGGTTGCATACATTTGCCCCTCTTTGACTAATGTGAGGTCGACTCAGGATCACATGCAGTCAAAGAATGAAGTTGCAATGTGAGATCGATTTGGGATCACAAAACAACTCAGATGTGAGGTCGACTCGGGATCACATCTAGACAAACATAAATAAAAGGCCTTTGAACATGAGGTCAATTCGGGATCACATCCAAAGTGAGAGATAAGAATCTCAAGCAAGGTTGCCCCAAGAGAAGCAATTGATAAATTGATAAAGTTGAATCAAGGATTGAAGTTTGATAGGTACTACCCCCTCGTGATCGAAATCGGAAGCCAAGATAGAGGAGAAATAATAAATTGAAAAATTGATCCGTCAAACAAAAGATAAGGTTCTTGATGTAAGATGAAAAATATAAGAATCACAGAATTTGGTGAATCAGCAAGAAAATTATGCCTAAGGTTGAATTAGAAGAAAAGAAGTAGGTGAAATCGAATTGGAAGATAGAAGTTTGGAAAAGTGGAAGAAATGGAGAGAAGGAAGAATGCTGCCTCAATGAAGATCATCAAAATCAATCAGCCCCATTTAGATAGAATTTCAATTGGAATCACGAAGAAGATAAGGAAATGAAGAACGTGATCATAGTTGATGAAAAATCCACAAGAAAGATGAAGAAAACCCTCTCAAACCCATAATACAGCCTAAAAGTGAAAATTAACATGAAGTCTAAATAATGAAAGCTACATGAAAATGCAAAGGTGTACTTGCAATAGGGTAACATAGGTTTTGTGTGTTCATCATTCATTAGAATATAAAACTATTTTCATCATTGGGCCATTATTACCGGACATCGGACAATCACACAATCATCACTAGTCACAAACGCAACTATGAAGATATGGATGTGATTTATATCAGCTTGGAATGTGGAAAGATTCTAACATGAGCATCAAAGACATGAAGGTCAAGATGACTACAATGTTAGCTTACCCAATTTAATGTAGCAAAACCATGCTCGCATCAAGACATAAACGCCAGGATTACCATGAGAATGGTTGTGCAAAACATTCAAGGATGATGCCATAAATCTCTTAAGTGTGTCAAGGACAACAAGAGACCTTTGAAGAGGTTCAAGACAACACCACAACTGACAAATAAAACATGCCCATGCCCCCAAGTCCTCTGGCTGCCATCACGGAGAACTTATTAGACAAGGACACTCAGCGAAAAATCAATATCGATCCAGCACACAAAGAAAAGATCATGGCATATCTCAAGCATTAAGTGTTGCAGTAAAAATTTAAGTGTGTAAACTAATACTGAGTTCCGAGGATAAGGATCGAATGCTTGCAAGTAGGTAAGATCACATGACCAAACTGGATAAGACTAAACTGATAAGTGTTGAAAAACACACGATGTCAGGAGTTGTGTTGAAAAACACAGTTGGGTTAGTGTTGAAAAACACCGTTTGCGAGGTGTCCTAAAGACAAGCATATCCAAGAGACCAAAGCTAACACAGTGATGCCCCTAGACAAAGACAAAGACCAATTCCAAACCAAGGCAATAAGGACAAGGCATGATGGAGAAAGGCTAAGTGTCGAGGATGCATGCTAAGAAATAGGGATGCAAAGGCCTCAAGTAGCGCCTGTTTCCAGGTTTTCACCACTTGGAAGAATTTTTTTTATTTTTTTTTATTTTTTTTTATTTTTTGAATTTTTTGAATTTTTTCAGCATCATATTTGATTTTTTTTTGGATTTTCTTTTTTTGGTATTTTTTTAGCATCATATTTGATTTTTTTTGGATTTTTTGACAATATATCAATTTTTTTTTCTGTAATTTTTTTCAGTACCATATATCAATTTTTTTGGAACTTTTTTCAGGGTCATAATTATATATAAAGGATGCCCCCAGACAGAATGAGCATCAAGGATAGAACTTCTTCAGGTGCAAAACATTGATAGGCTCAGGGAGCTGCTCCCCCTCTTCAGTAGATAGTAGATAGGCACCTGTGCCAAAAGCTGTTGTGATGATGTAGGGTCCAAGCCAATTAGGTTCGAATTTGCCCTTCTGTTCTCGATTATGTTGGTTCTTAGGATTCTCTCGCAGGACAAGATCTCCTACTTGGAATTCTCTAGGGCGAACCTTTTTGTTGAAGGCTTTGGACATCCGCTTTTGATAGACCCTCATATGGTCAAATGATGCTTTACGCTTCTCATCAAGAAGTTCCAATTCTTGCAATCTCATGGTGCGATAGTCTTCATCTGTAACTAGACCTTTGAGAGAGACCTGAAGTGATGGAATCTCAACCTCTAAAGGTAACACTGCTTCAGCGCCGTATGTGAGGGCAAAAGGAGTAGCCCCAGTTGGAGTACGAATACTCGTTCTATAGGCCCATGAGGTAGGTTATCTATAGGTGCCAGTCTCTACCATTCTTATAAACTGTTCTGTGCAAAATCTTGAGAATGGTTTTGTTTGAAGCCTCTGCCTGACCATTTCCTTGTGGGAAGTAAATGGAGGACCAATGTTGCTTTATCTTGAATCTTTGGCAAAGTTCTTTAAGGTCCTTATTTTTGAACTAACCTCCATTGTCAGTGATGATCTCAGATGGCACTCCATATCGACAGATGATATGGTTTAAAATAAATAAAGACACTGTCTTGCCTGAGGCAATAGAAAGTGGAACAACCTCTACCCATTTTGTGAAGTAGTCAGTAGCAGTGATAATGAACTTATGCCCACTTGATGAGTTGGGATGAATCTTCCCAACAAGGTCAAAGGCCCATCGCTGAAATGGCCAGTGAGATATAGAAGGAATTAGCTCCCTACCTGGAGCATGTATCAGGTGTCCATGTTTCTGACATTTTTCACAAGACTTAGCAAATGCTACTACATCTATCTGCATCATAGGCCAATAGTACCCTGCCCTAAGCAACCTTCTAGCCATGGAAAGACCATTAGAATGTCCTCCACATATTCCCTCGTGGATGTCAACTAGCGCTTGATCAGATTCTTCCTTTTCTAAGCACCTAAGAAGTATTCCATCTAGACCCCTCCTATACAAATCACCAGAGATGAGGGAATGGCGAGAGGCGTTGTGGATAAGGTTTCTTCTTTCAGATCGGTTAAATGTATCAGGGATGATGCCATCACGAATATATGAGTAAATAGCACCA